>JALPQI010018457.1:0-20846 GCA_025490895.1 Thaumatotibia leucotreta
ATGATTTGCCAATGAAATCACTATTTTTCTACCGGAAAATCCTAATACTGAAGTAACTGATGAAGATTCTGGTGATGAGGAATTCCTGTCATTACATAATTTTCCTTCCAGGTTTGTTTTTAGTCAACTTTGTATGTTATTTTTCATTTCGGTAAATATGGTTTTGACATACCTCTGTAATTTTAAGCGTTTTAGGATATCAGCTAAGTGGAGCCCTTAGCTGAGAGCCCTTAGAGGAGACAGAGACAATATAGCTCATATTCGGAAGACGATTTATCTTTGTCGACATTAGCCAAAAAAATACGTACTTCTACCGAAAATTCACCTGAAAATGATAACGAACAGTTACCCCCGCCTCCAGTTTCCAATCCTAGAATGAGTTCTACGCGTTTACCTAGTGTACAAAAATCTCAACAATACAAGTGGGTAAACCTGGATAACCCCAGGGAACGTAGACAGTGGCAAGACCATGAAGAGCCGAGAAATTACCAATCCCCTACTTATTACTATCAGTGTATGATGAGTGATGAGATAATTGAGCTATTGGTATATTATACAAATTGATACGAGTGCCAGAAAAATGCCGTGGGTGATATAAGTTTTTCAGAAATGAAGTGTTTTTTGGGAAAACTTTTATACAGTGACCCACCAAAGACGTGTTTTGTGGCTTAAAATACTGTTTATATTTAATATAAAGGCAATCATACAACGCTTAACAATGATAGTGTATTTTATTTGAATCCGAAATACATTGATATAGCTACTGGCTGGTAGCCGCCGATTTTACTACCGGCCGTTATAACGCCACTCGTTTTCCAGCTTTCCCAGACGATCAATATTTTTTATTTTATTTTTACTGTAATATAACTTCATTATAAGACATCAGATTTAAAAATAAAAGCAATCCGACACTTTAAAAAGTTTCAGTAATAACTGGGTTAACTCCATTTGTTACGAATCGACAAAATTACTGACGAACTAGGTCAAATAAGAGCGATTTCGTAATTATCTGTAAGTAGTTAAATTCTAACAATATCTTCAATATCCATGAAAATATGTTTGTCATCAAAAATTATGTGATTAATCCAAAAATGGCACCCGAGAAAACTATTTTCTCTAATAACTCGTAAACTAGCAGGTTTGTTGTCAATTCAATTGAAGTTAATCGCAAGAGTCGTGTAGCACAAGCATGTATCAGATGACACAATTCACACAAATCGTAGGCTGACCCGAATAGCGCGGTTGCGAGAGCCCCGCACCGCCTGCTCGACCTGCGTTGAGCCTTGTGCAATGCCACCGAGACACCGCACCGGCTCGGCACCACACTGTTCGGGTCCGGCTGTTCACTTCTCTTACCCGCCACTCGAACTGGCGAAGCCTTCCATACGACGGAACCCGTGAAACTTGGATCTTTCACGTCCGTGATCACCTATGTCGTCATCCCCCTGATTCATGATTCACGCGCAGCTCGAACGTTTCAACAGACAAAGAAACGAAACTTAAATATTTACGACCTGGTAATTTTTTTTTCGTCGAAAACCTTCTTTGAATACGCTAACAAGACGATAAATCTAATTAAGAGTATGTTGGGGAAATATCAAATCGCCCAATAACCAAGCTAGAGGGTTTGGAACATTTTACATTAATTAAATACTAAAGATGGGTTAAATTTAAAGCTGGAATTATTTAATAACCGCATGTAAACCGCTAACTTTTTTTTACATGGTGGCATTATCTATTGATGCAAGGGCAAAAGACATAATAATGAGACATGATGTGACGTGAACGGAAACATGGCAGGCAGGCAGGCGGGGTTGTGTTGTGGAACAGGCGCGAGTCGGCGAATGTATCGTGCGTTTCGACACAATCGGCCGCCGTTCGGTGTCGGTGGGGTGCGCTCGCGCTGCTGCGCAAGCGCTTGTTTCACAAGACACCTCGGTCGGCCTGTCGCAACTCTACCCAAATGTGACCTGAACACGTATCACATTTACACACATCCACGGGCTTACGACTCGAATTTGCTATGGTGCCTGTCGAAATCCTAGAGACTACTTACGTTACGTAATCGCCTGCGAAGGGAATTACCTACGTCGAAAAGTGGCATGCATGCAGTGCACAGTAGTAGACTGGGGTTGAAGGATGCTTCATGAACAGTTCCTGGTTCCTCATTTGTATTGGGAAACTTTCCACTGGAAACGAAGCAATTTTAGCCTTAACTGTTGACGGCTAGAATAAGACGAGATTGTCTTGTATCCGAATGTCTTGATCACAAGACAAACAAGAACAAGATCTCATTAAAATCCACACTTAATAAACTGAACCAGTGTGGTGATTAGGATTACGTATACATAGCCCACTTTGCTGGGCTTAAACTAATTGGAATATTTGGAATGTTTCTTATTTAAAGAACTTACCGATTTGATACACTTTATGTGGGTGTTTTGTAGAAAAAAATGTGGTATTATTCTATATTCATTTTTATAGTCTATGTAATGTACCAATAGCTATATACTGCTTGTCTACCTTTTACAAAGTCTTGGCTGCCTGACGCCGGGGGCCGAGCTGGAACGCGAGCGACGAATAATTGTTAAAATTGTTACATGGATGGCTGCACATAGAATGCACGCCATTTTACGTAATCTACCTTTTGCTATGCAAAACTGAACTTTACTCTTGGGCACACAATTATGACGAAACGTCCCATCCCATCTTACTAGGAATCAGAAATCCGTAAACTTATTTGAATAAGAAAATACATGCCGCTCTACGTCATAGTATTGTTGACATTTTATTCATTGTATTTTGATTACAATCGGTTAATATTCATTAAAAGTAGTATCTCTGTGTAAGATGGTCGGTCCTTAGCCAAGACGACAGATGTTAAATAGTAACAAAAAATGCGCGCCAGTCGACTATTTCGGCGCGCTGCCTTGACCCGAATCGGGTGTTTCGACAGAGCGGCCTCGCACACCACCGGTCCTTTCTATTTTTTAGGCATTACCTGTCCTGTCATTATTACGATGGCTGCACGAGAGCCGCCATCTTGGATAGATTTTTGGTATGGACGCGTCAGAACAGAGTGGCGCGAAAACCGGTTCCAATGCGTAAAATATAGTTAAGTCTACATGATCCACTTGGCGTTGTAAAGCGCGCGTGGCCGTGGCGAAGAGCTCATGCCAAGGCGTGCACTGAAACCTTACGAATGTCTAATTGTATGCTATGCTATGTTAATGTTAAAATGTATTTGTGTTGGTGTGAATGTCTTATCGGAATCCAGTCAGTCCCCCGTCGTACTCTACATACTATGAATAGAAGAGCATCGAGATCTTGACACAGTTTGGTAGATGATCGCGGGTGATGATTTATCTTGGTTGTGTAACGATCCGGCTGCCGCTATCTGGGCGTCCGATCGAGTGCGTGCGGGCGGCCGGCGGTCGGCGGCGCTCGGCTGCCTTCGTCGTTGCTCGGACCGCGGCGGGGGACGGCAAGCGGGGTGCTGCCAGCCTTGACCAAGTTTCACCGACTCGTCGGTATAAGGAGTGATCCCCACCTCTTCCCGTCCTTTCGGTACAAAATGTACACTACTGTTCTCTATTCTGTACTATCATGAATTATCATTATGAGGGTAAAACCTGTCTTTCTTGAAATTTCACGTTGTGAAGAGTTGAAATCGTAAATTCAGTTGACATTTGACAAATCTACTAAAATCTTGAGTATGATAATTTTTGACGCCGAATAAACAGGAGATAAGTATGACGATTCTCTTAACCTCGGTGTCAAGGTCGACCTTGACCCATCTGAGAGAAGTGGGACATAGCCACAAATAGCGTCAGAATGCGAGGTGAACTCTTACGTACGTGTCTATTTCTGCACATCGTTTGCTGTCACCGAGACGCGGTTTTTGATTTGTAAAAATGACCTTGACCTTGATCTAGTTTATTCGTTTAATAAACACAGCTGACCTCGTTAAGTGTATTATCGGCGACTATCGCGTACCCATTACGGCACTATTAGATGCACAGCAAATGCATTCTGTTATAATTGGAAAAGCCGACTAATTGAGATAAATAGGTACTTCGATATATCGAATCGTGTCGTTGTGACGCGTCAGCCTGAGTACTGCACTAGAACACCAACATGTAAACTAAAATACCATCGGCTAATAATATAAATTAGATACATTATTTACTAAAAAACTAGTTAAAGAACTTGCTATAGATACTTATAATATTGTAGAGTACATACCAATGACACACCTTGCTATTTGTTAGATTAAAATATTAAGCCACTAACTGACATCCATGTCATTGATTCCAAATATTAGAAAATAACGAGAAAGGGGCTACCTGCATGAAATAAAGTAAGTTGATAACCTTAGGTAATTAATCTCTATTTTAGTTAGTATACCTGCGTATTTAAATATCCTCGAATATCATCATCGGACCGCTACGTCCGTCAGAAAATTTATAAAACAGTAGTTAAGCAAAATATCTCATGCTAAAATCCCTTCATGAAGTACACAACCCAGTTTGCAATATGAAACTGCACTCTGCAATGCTTAAATCCGTTACGCTCGCCGTCCTGCTTCAGTGTTTACCGCGTTTGCATAACCCTGTCCTTTTCGCGCAGAAGCGCGTTGACTACAATAAAAACTGGTTGTTATTTTTAACTCGTGGGTTGGGCGAGCCGGCAACTCACTGAAAACCCCCTTCCGCTCCAGCTTCAGTGTTATTTATTTGCCATCAATTTAGCATACCTACTGCTATTCCGAGGAATGTAATTCCCAACTGTTATTAGTCACTTCCAACCCCTCCCGAACAATGAAGATCAATTATAATCAGTGAATTGGTCAGTATAATTTCGTATTTAATCTAACTACCTACCAGTTTGTAATTGTATATAACTATACTGCATATCCCAATGCCGTAGAGAGACTTAATCCAACTGTTTTTTTGCATACCCTATATACATATACAACACAAACATAATTTGGCCCACATGTGTACACCTTAATTTACTTACTAACATGTATACATATATACTCTACTTGTGCGATAGGATATCACGACCTAGTTTTACTTAAATAAGAGTTATTGGCGGCACGAACGTGCGCAACGTTTGTACCTACTTAGGATTCCTTAATTTTGTGATAATGCAATGTAGAATAAGTGGCACGAATACTTAAAATGAATAATTCATTTACTTTAAGCTAGTTAAGTAGTAGTAGTAGTTTTAATGCATGTAATGAAAACTATGATAAACAGACTAGTTTCTCGGTGTTGCATTGTAAGGCAGTGTTTAAGTTACCTTAAAGTATTTAAAATTTAAGAATTACATATTTATATGATCAATTGATCAGATATGTGATCTGATCATGTAGAAGTAAACCATCCAATTCGAATGAAAATTGACGTTACTCGGTTTGGTCCTAGATATAATATTGTCAAGAAAATTATTAAAGTTTCTTAGTAAGTATTATAATTTGTAATTTTGTAGCTATGAAAATTAAATACAATTGTACTGTGTGACAGTATATTGACAGAAAAGACGCCGTACGCTTGAACAATGGTTCGAGCGTACTTTTGAGACCGCCTCGTCTTACCTTCCGTACCTCAAGACTCGTTAAATTAACCTAAGGACAAGGGCAGCAAGTTTCAATGAAATTATTTTGAGCTTTGCATAATATTTCCGTCTCGAGCTGTAAATATAAACGCTTAGCGATAAATTCTAGAACTATTTGTTTAAACGATTTAAAGATATGCCAGAGTTGTTGTACATGGCTTTTCCGTCAATTGTCGGTACACTGATGAACTGGTGATCTTCATTTTTACAATTCTCAAAATTAGCGGAAAGGTACTAGTCATGCTTCAAAAAACTATTATAACTATAAGGCATAAGGTTACACAAGGCACAATTAATTAAAAAAGAGTTAGAGCATAGGCCTAGTACAGTACCTACTGGAAATTAAGTAGATCCCTACTATCTATATAATAAGCATTATTTTTAATGTACATATAGTACAGTCGGAAGACAGAAACTGTGCAGTATAATTTTCCGCCCATTAACCTCATATTTTGAACGGTTTCTTTTAATTAGCAAGTACCTATAAATATTAACAAATAACGAAATTCGCTTTATTTGAACAAGAATATCCTGCACGTTTCGTTATGATTTTATTTTAAACGATCTGGCCTATTACCACGAACTTCGAAAGTGTGAATTTCGAGAATTTATTTTATTAGAACATGCTCTAAATTTGCGGATTTGGAAGTTCTGTTGCTATTTTTTCATTACTTACCTTCACTCCAAAAATGAATCAAAATTGCTTCAAGAATCAAAAGCTTTAAAGTATCACGCTTTCTGCACACTGAACAACCGAGTATTTATAAAATAAAAGGCTTTAGGTCTCATAATATTCCATTATCTATAGTGATAATGGCATGTAAGTAATTTATGATTGGAAGAAATTATGAATTTAATGGTTAAAATAAAATAAGGAGTAATTAGAAGAAAATATAGTTTTGTTGTAGAATTTGCAACTCTAATAAATAATAAATATACCAATAAAATTACATGCCTTGAGATTAACGCGAATATACTTTCTATCCCTCTGGCCCGCACCATAGATACAAAGAATGTAAGCCCGCGTTAAACTCACGGTGGCAGGTCATGTTAATCACACAGCTTACTTTGAAAAATCCGTGCGTCAGCGTGAGTGAAGCCACTATACTTGTACGTTACATCGCAAAAGCTGTCGGTCTGGTTAAAAGTTTCAAAATGGTTTATTTTGAATTTTAACTAATACTCCGAGTACAGTTTAATATTCTTTACGATTATTTGACCGCCTTCTGGCTTACGCCTTGGACACTCATATTTAGAAAGATTCCTCAGATTAGCTACTTAGTTTGATGTTTCTAAAACGTAGATATTTCAGTGTCGCCGAAGTTGAATAAGTGCGCTCAATCGAATCTCGCATATAAAAGTTTCTGTTATAATATAATCTGCCTATTAAGGACTTATGCACAAATCACCCGTTACCCCACATGTCAATCGGGGTTTTTGCCTCGTCCCGCCCAATGTGATTTATTAGGACACTTTCGGTTTTTTAGAACAAAAGAAAAGCTACTATATTTTTAAAGTCATTAGGGTTTAATTTCAATTGCTCAAACTTAGTATGACGGGCAGAAACAACGGGTTAGAAAGAAGATAAATAAGTATTGAAGTGATTTTGACATATCTTTTTTCTAAAACATTCTAAAATAAGCCACAGCTATATATAAGAATTATAAATCAAAAGTAATATAAACCCAGGTTTTACAAAATTTTGCTTTCGTAATTAATAGCAACTCATTTTTTAAAAGACATTTTAGTAATAAGTGATAAATTGATTATTTTTCTTTAAATAATTAATCATTATCTACTATTCACAAAATTACTTAATGTGGGTCGTACCCGTTTCGGAATTCCGAACTCTGAGGAGGGGTTCTCACGATGGTGATGGCTGCGTCCCCCTTTGTATGGCAACGTCTATTACGATGGGTAATATCCATGGCGAACAAGCCTGCCCTGCGATCCCCGGAGACCTGAACCAGGTTTTTAGTTATCTGCATAACCACTTGCTTTTATTTCGCTCACGTGGCTCTACTCGTATCTCTATCTAAAGAGTGATTAAGGAGAAGTAGCTACTGCTACATGAAGCATGGGAATGGCTAATTAGTTGATGGGGCGTCTGGACATCCAGGTCCCAAAGTCTACTGCAAATACCACAAATATATACTCATTTGCGAGGGCGTAGTATATACTAGTCATTGCGACACTGCCGTTCTGGCCTCAGCAGACGTCTTACAGCCCTAGGTGTCGTTGAAGAAATATGGGACGGCCGTGCTAGTCTCTAGATCACAAGTGTCATGAAGTTTATCTCATTTCTAATGCTAAGAAACTGTTTAATATACTTCATAGTAAAATATAGATACTGATAATGGATTTCGAATTTTGCTAAGTCGCGAGCTACAATTGCAAGTAGTATTAGCGCTGTTTGCATGGATGGGGCTCTACTAAAGGGAAATATTGATTGGCTTGATTTAATTAGGTCGTCACCATACCCACTAACGTCGCGCCAATTCCTCGCCGATCACGATTCACAAGACAGCATAATGTTAGATACTTGTCAAATCAATTTGTGTGATAGACATGGGCATCATTCATATCTTCGAATAGGTACGTACATAGTGCTATTAGCTATAGCTTCTGCTCGTAGTTGGCGACACACATAATGTATTTGTGAGCACCCTGGTCGCTCCGCCATATCTGATGGCGGCTGTATTAGAACATTATTGCATGATACAAAATAGTATTGTTGTTGTTGACAATTCAGGTTTTGTTAGTTGTACGTATTCTGAAACAATTATAAGGTATAAATATACTAAAGTATAAAAAGAAACGGGAAGAAAATAGAGAAGTTTAACTACACGCTAATATTTTGGTCTCAATTGTGTACAAACTAGCTTTTTTTAATGGGTATAGTATATTAGGGATATCACGACATACTAGTAGTAAACGATGAGTATCGATTAATGCTAGCTAGTCATATTACGTACAACGTTCTATATCGCGCCGCATTGCAGCACGTCCGCAGAAACCGTTCTATTGCTCGTGGGAATCAAACAGAGCAATTAATGACGTTATTACTTATAGCTTATGATTTATCTTAGATTTAATGTAGTAATATTTTATAGTTCTTAATTGAACTCAAAACATTGCGTTTCAAGTTTGGCAGAGTTAGGTTAGGTATCCCTCGTGCGCTCAAGATTCCCCTTTTCGATCCCACACATGTGGTTCCTGTCTGGAAAATTTTATTTGCTCGGGTTTCATTACTAGTTCGAGGGGTTAACTATAATAGTACATTATTGCAGAGGCCGGGAAAGCGAATTTCGTGGATGAGTATTTTTTGTCGGACGAAGCGAAGCTGAGGCCGACAATTACATACGAATCCACGAAATTCTATTTCCGTCCGAGGCACATATAGGACTTTTCTCCAAACATGCAAGGAAATAAAACAAAATTTATTACAATCGATTAAGTAATTCTTCTTGCAAATTGAATAACAATTGAAAAGAAAAAATCTCTTATGATTCCCGCCTAAACTTTTTTTTAATGCATGGTCGTTCATAAAAAATAGTAACGATATCTATGGTTTCATTAAACCGTACCTACACGACCTGACACACCGAGGCGTTTGTAACTCATGATAGAACGAGACGGCCATAGATTTGATCGCCGTCTCTCGCTCTATCCAGACCAGGCGTTTGGTCGTGGCTTTAGAATTTGGCTGTATGCATTTTTTTCAAAGTCCAAAAGTAGTTTTTAAGAAGTAAAAAACAATACATTAATGGATTTTAGTACCTACAATTTCGCGGCCGCAAAAACTGTACAATAATGAAAATCTTTTTTTTTAATTTGAGCTGGTACATAAGAAGGTACTTCGCGTTTCGTTTTTGCTACATTAATGCGAACATTTCCGAGCATATTGGAGAAAAATAGCTTATTCGTAAAACATAACTATTCCGTTTCGTCTATCTATATCTTTTTATTCAAATTGTTTCAGCTGTACGAGCAGATCGTATGCGAGGAGGGCGAAACAAATTCGGGCCTATGTACAAAAGAGATCGAGCTCGCAAGCTTCAAATGATGAGACAGAGGCAGATAGCAGTGCAAACCCTGCGAGGATCAATCGGAGACGGCAGCCTCGTGCTAGGCTTTGGCTCTCCTTACGCGTCAGTGCCAGTGAAGCAGGAGATTCAGATACCGCAGGTGTCGTCGTTGACGTCGTCGCCGGAGTCGTCGCCGGGCCCCGCGCTGCTGGCCGCGCAGCCGCAGCCGCAGCAGCCGCCGCCGCCGCCCGCGCACGACAAGTGGGAGGCGCACTCGCCGCACTCGGCGTCGCCCGACGCCTTCGCCTTCGACGCTCCCGCCACCAACGCCGCCACACCCTCCAGCACCGCCGAGCCTACGAGCACGGAAACCCTACGAGTCTCTCCCATGATCCGCGAATTCGTCCAGACGATTGACGACCGCGAGTGGCAGAACTCGCTTTTCGGACTCTTGCAGAGCCAAACATATAACCAGTGCGAAGTTGATCTCTTCGAGTTAATGTGTAAAGTGCTGGACCAAAACTTGTTCTCTCAAGTGGACTGGGCGCGAAACACCGTGTTCTTTAAGTATTTAAAGGTGAATTTCAGATAAGTATGAGAATCCCTCCCGAATCCCCATTCCACTCCCCGGTGTACACCAATTTTGCTTGCGAAAGTGTGCCATCGCCCTGCTAAGCGAATTTATATACATATGGTTCTAATACATAACAGCTTTGCGAATGAATATATTCCAGGAATAGTTCTGTGTTAGCGGAATACGTTGTCGAGTGTGAGTTGAGGTTCATGTGAAGTAGCGGCGTGGAGGTGCCGGTCGCAATCGATATCTACGCCGCGCCGCGTATTTCAACTAGGTCAAGATCCCACAAGCGTGCCGCTTGCTGCCTGCCACTGACTGTGGACGGGGACGGCCAGCCTTTACAAACAAACACATCCGTACCTGATCCATGAATCCGTTCCATTGTGTACCTCCAATGAGCTCCATTGTATAAACCAGCCGCATGGTTAATATTCTAAAATAGGTCAATCGCAGACCTTGTTGTCGGAGGATAATCAGTTAAACGTATAATAATAATTGTTGCGATATCACAGTAGAAGTAGTTATATATATATATATATATATATATTCACACAAAAATAAGAAAACTTAAAAGTCGAAAATATTATTTTGTTTGGAGCTTTTAAGAGTATTAATGAAATTAAGAAGGAAGCGAAATTCTGAACGGTCGCGAGACAGGAGTGATCAATCAGCGAGAGGCAATCATCGACAGAAGCGGGAACATCGGAGGACCCACGCCGTGGTCGTCGTACGCTTACGCAAGAACCGCAGCCGGTCACGTGGGCGTGCGGCGTTGCCGTCCCGCGCGACGATACTTGTCCCTCTCTCACAGGCGGCGTCCATTTTACAAATAGCGATTTTTGTTTCAGCTTAAACGCCGGGGCTTGTTTACGATTCGTTCTCGGAAATTAGGACATCGTTGAATCTCTATATCTACTTACTGTAAAGATATAAATGCCTTTGCACTCCCCCGCTCGAATTAATTCAGCCTCATCGGTTCGGTAACACACCTAATTATTTTGAACTTTGTCGTATCGTAGTAATTCTATTATAAATGGTAAAGTGGGGATTAAATTTTTCATTTCTCTAATTTGCGTAACCGGTTGCCTATTTTATTAACGAGAATGTATTAAGATACAAAACCTAACCAGTTTATCTTTCCGACCTATTAATCTGGCGTAAATAGGCGACTAGAACGAATGTCTGGGCATGTAGCGCTGAAAACGCTGAGCAACGCGGTCTCTTCCCTCGAGCCGTGACGTAACGCGAGGCGGCAACGCTGCACTTTCCCGGCGCACTTGACACACTGGCCGTGGCCGCGTTGCCCGAGAAAGCACTTTTTACCGCGGGCGCGTAACCACACCGGTCGGTAACGGAACGCAACCTTTCTTCGCTTTCTCTTACGTAATGTTACCAGTTACGATTAGTCGCTCGCATAACAGCACGATGAACTTGGGCTGCTTGAGCGGCCGGTCGATGACGTTGTTTTTATTTAATCATGCAACACACAAGTCGATACGAAATTTAAATTTTGTCAAGTTCGTTTTTATAGTATTTCGTTTGTACGATGATCGATTGAGTATGTTTGAAAAAATGCATGATTTAAATTGTAGATTTTATAAAGAGCGCATAAATTGAGCTTTTATCAGATTTAAACAATGTGTGTGCGGGCATTTGTTAGGAAATAGAGCAGAAACTTATTTTATTAAAACTTGAACACTTTCATATTTTTCAATTTCTAAAGGTACTTAGGTAGTGTGTGTACTTTATTCATAGAGGTAGTATTTATAAAATAAAAGATTCTTCCGATTTTATTTCCGTGCAATTTTAACGTTTTTGAATTAATATAGTAAATGATTCATAGGATTACTTATATTTACTTCACTGCCATAAAATGTTGTTTTTACACGAATTACAGTTTGTTTTTTTCTTACGATTACAAAGAAGATCCACCGGCCACCGGTCGGCGTATTGGCGATATTAACATGTTTTACTAGAATACACGTTGGAAACATAAGTAATTATTTTCATTTTTTGATTTAAAAACAAATAACAAATTATTAAAAAAAAAAATTAAGATTTTACCCATACCCCGAGTAAAAAGGGGCGTTATTTAGTGATGAAAAAATATAATTGAAGGAGGAATGTGTTACAGAGGCTGTACCTTGGGATTTAGTGTAGAATATTATACCAAAGCAAAATAAACTACAATTGTAATAGCAAAATAAACTACAGTTGTAATAATGATTCTATTGAATGTATCACAAATTACTTACTAGTCCTACACTTACCTAAATGGTCAAAATAATATTAAGCACCCTTAAAAAAATATCGTAGTCTGTTTTACATAGAACTAAATGTACATTCCGCGATCATTAATATTTCATTTCGTAAATTAATAAGGTAAAGCCAAGATAAATCATCCCGTTATTTAATATAATTAGCTTAGTACACAAGTTTCTAATGTTGAATAACTCTTTTATTCATTGATGATCCTATTCCAGACTTTATATATGTACTCCCATTACTGTCTAAATATAGCCCATTATTTCAGACTTAGTGAAATAAAAAATTACAACATTTCAATAAAGTCAGAATGGCAGTTGCTTAAATGTAACGCTCTACATAATTTAATACAGACACATTCGACATTTCGTTTGACTGCTATTACTCCTGCCGCGGTGTCGTTCGGCCTACATTTGGGGCCATTATATAACTTAAACATAGCTAGCTCCGTCTCTGAATGTTAATGTGTCGTAACCCCTTTTTAAAATCGAGTACATTACGAATACATATATAAATGCCATAATAATAAAATGAGAGCTTTCTAGACGAGTGTTGAATCCCGATGCTCACGTTTCGTCACGTAATCGGGCACGCCGCGATCCATTCCGACTTTGACCTACTTCGCGCCGGCTCTTGTAAAATGTCCGCCGCTAGTCTCGTCGAAGCATTACGCTACTTCAAACGGTACATATGTCCCACACTACAGGAATATATGTTGCATACGTAGATCTAAACAGTATTAACTCTCTTTTTCATTCTGAGTGTGCGATATTTCGACATAACATGCTAAATTTATGCAAATTGCAACTTATAAGATAAAAGTACCAATATTCGGCGTGGGCACTCTATGCCAAAGAGACGTGGTTTGAATTAGAATATTGAAAAACCTTAGTTGTTCCAAAACCTTTGAAACTTTGATATAGTTCCCAATTCCTATGTCGAGTACTAGTGCAACTGACAGATATAGATAAAACGCCCACTAAGTGTGGATTTAAATCAGGTTTTCTCTCATGTAGGTATTTAAGTAGCCATTTTTTCTGGTTTTTAATTGTAGGTGGGGACTTAATTGCTGCATCGGTTTTTAATCACCTT
Source organism: Thaumatotibia leucotreta (assembly GCA_025490895.1). Classification (NCBI taxonomy): domain Eukaryota; kingdom Metazoa; phylum Arthropoda; class Insecta; order Lepidoptera; family Tortricidae; genus Thaumatotibia; species Thaumatotibia leucotreta. The sequence continues at coordinate 13,585 of JALPQI010018457.1, forward strand.
AATGTTTTTGGTACCTGTATCGGCAATCTACCTGAAATAATAGTAGGCCTGTGATAGTGTAAATTTTGTAATAAATTAAAAATAAATTAGAATATATTCTGTTCGTGTACACCTACAGTACACCTAGTACATGTTTAGTATACAATTTTCAGTTTACATAAAGCAAGTATAATTCATAATTTTACGCGATAATAGTGTTGAAAGATCGATTCGAAAGATAAAATATTCTGATTTCGTCGGGCCGATCTCAATTCATCGCGTTGAGCAAGATACCGGTGTGGCAATCGCGCCGAGCACTAAAATTCAGTTGTAACATTTCGTAAACTGCAAATTTAACGCGCTCGCGCACCGCCCTGTGTTTTCTAATGCAATTCAATAAAATGTAGGTCACGGAATGACGCCGTGTGCGCCAGTCCTGTCAGATACCGCCGCAGATCAGAAGATAACGCATGATACGCCAAATTGGTTTTAGCAGATCGCAGATCACATCTCTTACACTTTGCATCACACGAACCTCAGCACTCACTTATTTAGGCCCCCCTTTTTTGCCGATCATTTTTGCCGGAGATGCTCATTAAAACAAATTAAAAATCAAGTAACGAGGCAGTTCACATCGATTACAGTTTATGTTCTAGGTATTATCCGCAAGCGTTAACTTACTAACATTACTCTAATATTGAAAAACTGCTTCTTTACTTTTTGTTTTGTAAATGACGGCAAACTGTCCTCTCTTTGCGCGGTAACATTGCAATCAGGTCGTTTGCAATGTCGATATTGCAACGCGGCAATGTTTTTTGCAGGTTGACGATCAAATGAAGCTGCTGCAGAACTCGTGGTCAGACATGCTAGTGCTGGACCACCTGCACCAGCGCATGCACAACGGGCTGCCGGACGAGACCACGCTGCACAACGGCCAGAAGTTCGACCTCATCTGTCTGGGGCTGCTGGGCGTGCCTGCGCTCGCCGACCACTTCAACGAGCTGCAGAACAAACTGGCGGAGCTTAAATTCGACGTTCCGGACTACATCTGTGTTAAATTCTTACTTCTGCTTAACCCCGGTCAGTACTATTCTGATTTCTACACTATTCTTTCCTCTTCTTATCTTAATCCGTTTTGGTTTCTGTGCTGCCCCCAAGTATTATTTATTTCTACGCTACCAAGCGAATGTTTTTCAGTTGTTGATTTTACGTTTTACCTCACTTAAATTTTCATCAGAGGATTAGTCGTCTGTCTTGAAGGATTTTCCTGGCATTTCAGACGTGAGGGGTATCGTGAACGTCAAGTGTGTTCGTGACGGGTACCAGACGGTGCAAGCTGCGCTTCTAGATTACACGCTCACCTGTTATCCAAATATACAGGTAATTTTTCATTCTTTAATTATTAGTAAGTATGGATATGATAACAGTAAAAGTCGGTCACTAACAGAATTTTAGTATGACCACCCAGACCATGTACTTCCTAAGAAGATGGCCCGCCATAACATAAGCGTACAACCGGATTTACGATCCCATTTGAATTACTTTCTGAAATAACATGATGCTTCGACAAGAAATAAAGTAACATACCTAAATCTATTTTTGGTATTTACTCGAAATTGTTATAAAATCGTTTTTTTTTTTAATGTAAGAGTAACTGTACTGTTTTTCAATATCGTTAGGAAATGACAATAAAATAAACATTCAACATAACATAACTGACTTATTCAATATATAAACACATAAGTTACGAAATATTTATCTAATAAAAATAAATAATAAAATCTTGTAATTAGGCATCTCATTTATATAGGGCAATTGCAGTGAATCCGTGGAAAAAACAACATTTATTTCTAATCCACCGAATGACAGATCTTAATATATGGTCGCAGATCTTAACTGTTCCTTTTCACCTTTAGGTACTGGATTATAAATAAAAAAACGTTTAACTATCACTTTGTCATTAAACATGAAACAAAACAAACCTACAGATCTGTATGTTGGTATAATTATAGAGTATTAATACAATGGTAAAGTCAAAGAAATAATTACATAATCGTGCCTGAATAACTACTGATTGTTGATAAGTAGTAGATGGCTCCATAGTGAGTTCTGTTGTCGAACCCGACAATCAATCTTATCTTTTATATCTTCGATGCATTACGTCCTAAATTGTCTACGCAGGAAACAAATAAATATACGTTGCATGTTGTTTTCTATATCTGCAATTAAAAAATCGCTATTTTTAAATCAGGGATATAATTGTAATCATAATAATTTCGTGAGACTACTCACTGCTATACGTAAAATTAATTTAAAAACACATAAATATAATAATAAAAGTTCTAGTGGGTACTTTTGGTGCTGTTTGTGATATTTTTTATTGTTTAATGTACAATTATGCATTTATATATATATATTTATACACCAACCGAAATACCTAAAATATTAATACGGTTAAAGTGAATCGGCATTCCATCCTTTCTTCTTAATCTCTAAATGTTACATAAATATATTATGGGTCATACAGATTTTTTTGTATGAGTTAGGTTACAAATCTTTCCTATGGACATATGAAAGTTAACGGCTCTAGAACCCTAATTTTCTTGTTGGACGAATACAAGCCGATAGATGGCTTCTGGTTCTTAAGAATTATGTGATCAAAACCTAATTTGTATGTCCCAGAACCGTTAACTTTCGCAATGTTCAAAAGACGCCTGTTTTCGCGAACGCTGCATGACCCATATTGTAGTGACTTATTTTTCAATTTTTATAAAGTGAAGATTGTTTACATTATTTTGAAAAAAAAAAAAAACGAAATATGTATATTAAAAATGCATTGTTATATTCGGTCAGTGCTGACACGAATGTCGATGGGTTGCAGGACAAGTTCGGCAAGCTAGTGACGGTGGTGCCGGAGATCCACGCGCTCGCGTCGCGCGGCGAGGAGCACCTGTACCAGCGGCACTGCGCGGGGCAGGCGCCCACGCAAACCTTGCTCATGGAGATGCTGCACGCCAAACGCAAGTGAGTACCCCACCCAACCCTCACCCACACACTTACCCATCCCTATATAAATCCTTACTTATGATTACAATATACATGTATACATTTGAGTAGTCTTCACATTCGAAATGCAATGTTGTGTCTCGTTCTAGGCCGAACGGAGGCGATATGGTTAACCGGAGTGCCGAGCACACGTCGACCCTAGACCGATTGTATGTTACCCTATATCATATGAAATTATCTTAAGCATTTCACCACTAGTTACTTTGGCAGAGTTGCCAGCACCATTTTATCACCATGGCACCGCTTTTTAGTCGGTTCGGTTGGAATCTCTTATTTTACTTCTTGATTTGAAACATTTATTCTTGGCATTAATTTGCCTGGCAACTCTAAATACCTTTGCCGATAGTACTAGAATAACAGATTAATATAGTTTATACATATGATTTATAACTCTTGATTTGGGGTTGGTGCCTAATAATTTTCACATCAAGCTGGTAGCAATCAGTTCTGCATTGTATACAATATTGTATTGGTATCACTTGTTATTTTTTAGTTACCATTATAAGATCATACACTTCTATATAAGTAATATGTAATTATATGTGTCACAAATATTTCGATCATTAATATTTGGATGAAACTGTATTTTATTTATATTTTCGGTTAATTACATCCGAACTCGATATTTATGTAAGATACTCCGAGTATTTAAATTTTATTCTACAAGTGCCTTCATAATAATATTATCACACATTTATGCTAATACTAATACTTGTAAATGCCGAAAATGTATTTTAGTCATTTAACAAAGGCTGATTATTTAGTTTGTATGCCTTGTGATAATATTTTTAAGTTACTAAGTACATAAGTTAAATTTGTTTTTTTTTTTTACGTGTTTTGCTAAACAAAAAATGGCCTACAATTCGTTGAAACGTCATAAGTCTTAATTAAATCTAAAACTCTTTGTGACTGGATTCCTATATTATTTAAAATGTAAAAAAACTCTAAAAGTAAATAGTCTATTATTGGCCACCGCATAGAAAAAATATCTGTGTATAAACAGAATAACCTATAAACAGAATATTTTTTTAGGTTTTTCACAATTGGAGAACCAGTAATAATAATAAAGAGGCATGAACAAACGGATGCAATCTAAAAACTGAACGTTGATCGAATTCATATTAATTGAGGAGTGTTTTTTCAAAAGGGCTTGCTGCCACTTTGTAGATAGAGACTCTTTCTCTTATGAAAACATATTACCCTTGTTGACTGAGTGGAAATAAGCCCTTTTGAAAAGATAAGTACTCCTCATTTGAGTCCTGCGATTTGGTTGTTGTAAACATCATATTAAACAATAGGTATAGTTAGTCCGGCAATTTTTAATTCACGTGACATGACTCTTCAATTGAAGTGTCCTATATAGTATGTTTTAAATATTTATGAACAAATATTTAAAATAAAAATTCATTACATCAATTACAGGATAGAAAAAGTTAAATTAGCGGTGGGTGACATCTGTCCAATCCAGGGACGATTGTTCATACATCCATCTCCCCATTTCTCGATCTCATCATAAAGAAGACCGGGATCCTCTCGGTACTTATACCTTGAGAAAAATTATTAGGATTTGGGTTTATCGAATGACCGGGTAGTTACTAATGATACCTTAATAGATGTGTTACTCTGTGTCAGGTGCGGTTTCCTGCCAAGCGACGCCATTGAGCCGCATTCGCCCATTTAGAGTAAGCATCCCCTTTGCGTTGTTCCGCACTCGCACGGTGTTTGCACGTACATTCTGAATTCAGCCGGATTTCATTAGGTTGCTGCAAATCGCAACATTTACTATTTTAGACGATGTCCTTCGTCTTTCGCTAGAGTCCTTCCCCTTTATTGGCTGTGGCACTCCGTACAATTACTCCGTACTCTTTTGGTGGTGGTTGGAGTAGCCCTTTGTTAAAAAAAGCTACTTACTAACCATAAAAGGATGGCATTAATATTTGGAAACAAGGATTTTAATTTATTTTGGGGTACCCACCCTACAACTACCCTAGTTTACAGGTTATATTGAAATATGTATCTGATGTAGGCTGCGGGGTGTCGTTGGATAGGTTATTGAAATATGATAAGGAGTTTCAATACCCATTTTTTCAGGTTTCCCAAACAGAACGCAAGATTTAAATGCAATGAAAACACAGTGCACAGAATACGTTTAGATACCTAATCAAATCAATCATACGATTAGCATCACTCGAAATCCCTGATCTGGACAACAAAGTAGTTATCACTACATTTTCTGACCGTTTTCCCTTAATTTCCGTGAATTCTTATTATTGCCATAATACATTGACATAATTTTTGTTTCGTGGAGTTATTTATAGTCGATGTTATGTCAGCAAGCTCACGACAGATTCCGTCATATTTATGCAAAATTCATGTTGAACAATGATATGGTATGTCACAGCATATTTAAAACCCTTTGTACGTTATGATTTAACAAGAAATTCAACGAAGAAACAGACGCGCAGTCAAAAAATACTGGTCAAATTAAATTTTTCATAGAAAGTACTGGAGACATAAAGATATCAAATATTTTAATAAAATATTTATAGTACAAAAAAGGGAACCGTTTTTAACATCAGGTTGTATTTGAATTTCCCTAAATCTGTCCAATCCAAGAAACATGGAACTCGTCAGATGGTTTCCGTGGATACAAAAATAGTAAGTCATGATTGAAATACTCGTATTACCTACAATACATTCTAGCTTGTTTTTTAAACGTTATACATTTTTGTTTCTACAAACCAACCTAACAAACATTTCAATGTCTTTTCAGAAAATGCCAATACAACCTAATAAAAAAAAAAGAATCTACCTGTTTTTTCTACCATTATTTCCTATGAAAAATTCAACCTAACCTGTATTCGTTGACCGAGAGTGTACATATTAGGTTATTACCTATAAAAAATTGGCGTTTTGTATGGAAAATCTTGTGAAAAGTTTATTTTCCATGCAATGATTTTTGCGTATATTTTTTTGATGTCAAAATCATAATACATAAACCAAGAATATTGTCAGTAATATTAGACACTTCTAAGACGTGTTACGTATGTCTATATTTCATAAAACAAAGTACTATCACTCTTTTTTACTATTCCAAACATGAACCGGCAGCATACATGGGCAGAGTTGTTTTCAAAGTTTATTGTATAATATTATTTAAGGAAAAAAACAGTTATTAGTGTGAAAAACATACATTTGTTACATACATTGTTACACTATCGAAAATAAAAATATCTAAGTTAGGGCTTGTCCATTAACCACGTCATACTGTATAGGGGAAGGGGGGAGGTCTAAAATAAACCAAAATCGTATGACGTGATTAACGGACAAGCTTACTCTTTAGATAATAAAATTAGGGACCAGGACCAACTAAAGTCTATGACCAAAACGCCAATTTCATAGGTACCCAATAAGTATTTTTCATTGATTTCAAATATTGCGTTATATTTGGGGGACCGCATACAGGGTGTAATCGTTAAGTGTGGTCTGGATATTTTCCATAAATATAACAGATATTAGAAAACTTCCAATTGATTTCGAAAATGCGTCACCCAAAGAATTAAATTACATTCAAAACCTTTTTACAATAAAAGCAGATATATCTCAAATATAAACTTCAAACCGTTCCATACATTTAGTACGCCTTTAATTGATAGATTATTTTATACGGTCTAGAGATTTCACTGTTAACCAACAATTCACGAATAAATTATTAAACATTACTCTAGTTACACCTCAAATATTGTCAAAATTTCGTTTAAAACATTTAAGAGGGCCCGACGAATGTACCGCAAAAGAACATAAAGCAATTGTAGTAAAAAAAACTTAGTTTATAATTTAAAAATAAATGTTAGATAATTCATTTCGGCAACGGTATTTTTATAATTTTATGACGTATTCGACACTGACAATTATTTAGGCTGTAAGTCGTTGTACTAAATGTATGGAAGCGTTTTAACTTCATAATTTAAATATTTCTACTTTTATTTGAAAAAAAATTATCATTGTTATTATACTATACTCATTGAGTAAAGCACTTTAGATATAAATTTGAAGTTTTCTCATATTTGTTATATTTACGGAATTTTCGCCTAGCAATTACTCACTGTATGGAAATAATTGATTCCGAAGTCTGAAAACGTTTCTCCAATTTAGTATTGAAACGCAGGTTCAAAAATAGAAATTTACTCGGGTGATGAGTTTTCAACTAACAAATT
>JALPQI010018458.1:0-17249 GCA_025490895.1 Thaumatotibia leucotreta
TTTCCTCACGTTAGACGAGAGGGAAGTTCGAATTTTGTAAATTGATACCATTTCGATTTATTTTATTTTATTTTATTTATCGGAGAAACGACAGAAGCAGTGACAAAACATGTAGTATACATATACAGTGGTAATGCATTAGGTGTTCATATACCTCCTAAATGCTCCCACTAGGACACCATACAGTTTATATATTATAAACTAAAACGAATGCTACGGTAAACTAAGCAAAAATACCGCTATACTTAGTTAACAAAGTAAATCTAGTTAAGGTTACAAAATATTCTAACAATCTGTCTCAGCTAGTATTTATATTCAGTATTTGTTTTTGAAAACGTTGTCTACCAGTATTAAAAATGTCTACCTACTGACGTGAAGAACATATTATAGGAGCTGCAGAGGCGACGCAGTGGTGCGCGTTTACCTGCATGACATTAGGACACTACTCCCCGTGCATCTCACTCACACCTTGACGATGTGTAGTGAGGTTAAGCTAAAAGGAATCAAGTTGGCGTCAATTTTATAGGGTCGTATGCAGAACGGAAGGGCACGGCATATCAGCGTCATCGTAATGCACCTTTCAGTCCAATGTGACTATTTACCGCCATTTGCAAATGCTAGTCAAGGTGTAGGGCGTGGTGGCCTGAGCTATTTTTTTGTTTCAATAAAAATCTGTTGATAATCAAATGTTCGTGTATTGCAATGATAAATTACGCAAGATTATTTTTGTCTAATTAAATAATATGTTTATGTCTTGTATTATAAATATGATTTAATTTGATAACAATAATTAATCACAATATACGTTGTAAGTGCATCTTTGATCGCCGTCAGATAATATTATATCGCAGTGGCTGGGGTTCTCACAAATATCTGAGGAGACCTCTATTGTCATGGTATTAGAGTGCAAGTTCAGCAATTTTGAGTACCGTGGCCGCTCTGATAATTGTATTTTGTTGGCAACTGTACACTCATTATTTCGACATTATACAAAAATAATTATTTTTATCATCGTTCTCGTTCATTTAATAATTAAATACATAATTTGTAAACATATGCTCATTAGGTTGCACTTACGTATATGTAGTAAGTTTCAAACGTAATTGCTATTGGGAACCCTAAACATTACCAAGACTGCATATCGCATTAGGAGTTCGCAAGTTGCTTCCGATAACGTGCGACAAAGAGTAGGTACTGTATTATAATGGGTTATCCTAAACAGGCACTGAATGAAAATAAAAGCTTTGCACTCTTCTCATTTAAGCAGTTTTGTCACAAGAAAGATTAACAAAATATCACACGCCTTTTAAAATCGACTATTTTTCGTTGGTAACCGTGTCTACTTGCACCGAAAATATGAATACTAAATCAGTTATGGACATTATAGTTGACATATTCTTCCATATTTTAATACTAACTAAAATAACTTTTATACTGGCACGAGATTTCTTTAGTTTGGAAAGTAGTCTTGTTCAAAATAATGTTTAAAATTATAGTTTTATTTATAGTAAGTTTTGTCAGAAAAGTGTCCGTTCTCTCCCACTGCAAGATCTTGGCGCCAACTCCTTCACAGTCCAATTTGCACAAATTGCCGACGTTCCAAATTGAGTCGCACAAACTGTTAGATATCGTTAGCCTCCAACTTCGCCGCAGTTAGCGTAACCGCATTTTATTGTGTTTTGTGAACGTAGCTTTGGGAAATGAACGTTCTTGGAAATTATCTTGAATGGATTCTAAGTGAAATAAATAAATTTGACGCCACCATTACGCCCGTCTTACTTTTTTTGTAATGTATACTTGGCTTCAAAATTATTTCAATTATACTTCATCAGGATAGGTTATGCAAATTAGGGTGCAGTCTCATTGGCGCGCACGCCTGCACATAACGCTGCGTTGTCCGCTGCACGCAGACGAATTTGCGTCATTAGTCTTGGACGTGCCAAATGAGACTACACCTTCATTACGTCTGTGCAGATTGTACACAGTAATATATTATATCGTGGACCTCAATACCATACCGATTTTATTCGTATACGAGTAATATTACGAGTAAAACATGTTTTGCTTGGTTTTCTTTATTTATAGGTAGGGATGATTAATTAGAATCAAATTTTAGGCTTGAATGCCGCGTCAAGTGCTGCAACGTTGTAAAACTTGAAGCAATCTGAAAACATAATTTGAGTTAGTTTTATTGATGAACTCTGTAAACTCAAATGATTGCTTCTGTTTAAGTTGATTATAGTAGTAGGTAGTAGTTCCTTAATTAAGTAAAAGTACCTACATTTAAATACGGTGCATATTTATATGTATGTACCTACGCGGATGTACCTAAATATGAATGTGTAGATGATTAAATGGCAAGGGCAGGATTTACAACTTTGATGAAGGAAAGGAAAAAGAAGTTCTATTTACTGCCCCCATAATATGCAATAGTCATAATAATTCTAACATGAAATTATAACTAAGCCTGGATAGGGCAGTAGCAGACTCACAAACATTATAAAGAATTCGCCTGTAAAAACCGACATGTGATGGATTTCAATTAATTCAATTAATACCCTTTGTGTTTAGTTGCTAGGTTACTATTTCAAAATCATAAAACAATCACATAGCGGATTTTATAGGCGCAGCGACGAATTGTTACAACATTGGTATTAGAAACTGTAATTCACAGTTCAAATTTTGCAAATAGATGACCTAACGTAATCCATATTCGTGTTATTGTCTTGCAAACAATGTAGATTTCCTAGTATTTCTGACACTGTTTATGGTAATTTTATAAAAGGTATACGAGTACAATTACTAACTGTCCTAGTATTGTATTGCCACAATGTAGACCCATCTATTTACATTGCCAAAGACTATTCCTTTAACCCTTAATTTGGCAGACAAAAAAAAACAAATTTTGTTTTTTTATCCGTTACTTGCATATGCGTATGCATATTGCGGATGATCATAATGATCAGGAACGCTTCTTGCAACGATAAATCTGCAAAAAGGGTTACGTCTCTAAGGATTTTTTCCCGTGAAAGCATGGCGATGAATAATTGGCGCAGCCTTAGTTCAATGCACCTGCCTCTCTTATGACATACAACCGTACAGATGTAAGTCCTAAATCCTTTTCACGTAGAATGACATTTCGTTCTTACGTCTCAGCGCATGCCTGTAATCCTGCAAACTGATAGGGGCGTAAGTACGCAAATCTAGTATCGTAATACCACGTTTTACTATTCAGTTTTAATCTATGGTCCCCCTGTTTGCTGCTGCGCTTAGTTGTACGTAGTATGTTAGTGTGTCAGTGACATCTTACTGGGGAACGAAATGACACGTTTGCACGAGAAGTTGAGGAAAAGGGGAACGGAGAGTTCCAGCTTACCGGTATGTAGGCACCTAAGAGACATAAATAGGTGATGATGACAGTTAGATTTGTTTATCGTCTTTGTCTAACTGCCCTTTAATAATAATTTTAAAACTCGTTTTATTATTTATTTATTGTTGCCAAAAGAAATACATTTATAAGTATGATGATTTTGTCAGCCTCCGTAGCCTAGTTGGTTGTGACCCTGCCTACGAAGCTGGAGGTTCCGGGTTCGAATCCTGGCGAGGGCATTATTTGTGTATTTATTTATCACAAATATTTGTTCCTTGGTCATGGCTGTCTATGTATGTAAGTATCTATATGTATCTATCTATTATATATATATCGTCGCCTAGTACCCACATCACAAACCTTAATTGAGCTTACCGTGGGACTAGGTCGATTTGTGTAAGATGTCCCAAGATATTTATTTATTTATTATTTATGTAAGTCCCACAAAACCGTCTACACGGTTTGACTATACCGGGTGGCCCATTCAAATCGGTCAGTATGGGAAAGTCTGAAACTATAAGACATACGAATATTTGTTCTTAGGAACCATGTCATCGATTTTAAAAATAATGAAAACTACGTTGATAAATATAAAAAAAAAAATCCTTAAGATTTACACAACAAACACCTAGTAAGATAAATTTAAGTATATGAAAACAATGAATTCCTTTCATTTTAGACATCATGTTTCTTAGAGACATTTACAGCTTAAGACCTATACAAACGATATCTAAATAAAAATAGTGTAAGTTTTTTTTTTCAAAACAACCGGGTTCGATTCCCTAGCTGGGTACAATTTTTTTTTCAAATGTATTAATGCAGTTTTTCTTTTTATCAAAATCGGTGACATAGTTCCTAAGAACAGATCTTCGTATGCCTTATAGTTTCAGACTTTTCCATACTGACCGATTCGAATGGGCCACCCTGTATATGCGATTTGAGTATCTTTTTGTCACTTTTCTCGAAATATCGAATATGCATTGGTTTGGATAACATCAAAATTCAAAAACGATATATAAAACCTCATAAATACACGGTTAGATCCACAAACGCCCTCAAGCTAGCATAATTAGAATTTTGCTATGGCTTTTTGGGGTTGGTTTCATGTTTTCGTGGCTTTTAAAATAAAGACAAAATGTTTGTTTGTACGGTCCAGGAATCAGCCTGAAGCGACATGGTATTTTATGATTGCAGATGTGCCTATATTTCAAAAATGTTTGAATTTGCGTTTCATAGGTAATAATTTGGACATACTCTGTATACCTTGGATAATATTAATGATTAATAAAAAAACGACAAATTCGTTTTAAAGTAGGTATTAATGATAGGTATATAAAAAATAGCTATAATTTATTCCACTTCCTAATTTTTGATGCAATCCTATCTGTGAATCTGATCATGAAGAACGATCGAAGACAGGGGGCGTGTATGTATTCTCTCGACAACTAGGCATTTACTGTCTACCAGTTACGCCCATTGACGCCAATGCGCAATCTTTAGATTCTATTCTATTGACATATACCAATCGTCGATAAAATAAAGAAAATATGTAAACTAACTTAAAATCTTGTATTATTCCAATAATCAAACACTTTTAGAACGCCACCTTGGTTTTTTTACGAACTTAAAATCTTAAACTTTGAGTTCACAACTTCACACACATTTTTAGTTAAAATTATTGATATTTATTAACGTACAAATATATCTACGGACGTGTTTCACGATATGTGTCAAAGACGTCAAATGCTATTGAAAGTCAGCCTTATTTGTTAACATTTTTTAGATTCTAGTGACGATTGGTACAGATACCATACAAAATATATCGTTAATGCATTTTTCTACTCCCGTACTTTTATTTGCGAATTACATGGTCGTTCACACCACCACTTAATGGTGTGTTCACACCATTAAGCCCCACCTTACAGATGTCAAGATAAGTCTATTTTGTCTATTCCCTATAAACGCATTCGGGTTTACACGCAGTGCTTAATGAAATACATGGCTGCCAACCTAATTAGAAAAACAATTCTGATGAGCAGTAAACCATAGAGGAGCTTTCTTTTTTAATTTTGCCGTCTCCCGCCCGACCTTGATGATTTATAAAATTGTGTTTGACTAAGAATATTTCTCAAATTTACAATTAATTTTATTTAAAAATAAATGTGTGGTCGTAGAAAAAGTATTGTATGCAGCATTGTTTAACTGAGTCAAAAAATGCTCGTGGCGTCTTTAATAACAATTTTCGGCTTCGCCTCAAATTATTACCTACGCCATTCACCTTTTTTGACCTCTCTTAAACAAGGGTTGCATAAAATACTATTATTAAATGTTATAATAGCTAATTATTTAAAGCTCATTTCCTACATCAAAAACTGTTTAAGTTTTGTTGTATCTCAAGTAGGCTAATTACGTTCTCTCATCTAGCTCAGCCCTGGAAGTTCAGTTAATTATTCTCTCAAGTTTAACACTAGATCTTGCATTTTATACGATGCTCGTTTTTCCTCGTTTAATGCACTCCATTGTTGTTGAGATAAATGCACGCTTTTTACCTGTGCTCGTATTAATTCTGCAGTCTATGAAATATGAACCTGCGTACAGATTAAAATGCTCTTTCCCTTAAGCTATATTTCGTTGTGGACGGAGGAATTTAATGGAAACATAGTTGTCATAAATATATACTTTTCCTACACAATAAAATAAATCCGTAGGCTTTACGAGTGCTCAAGCTGAACAAAGAAATAGATAACTCTGTATACAGGGTGTTTGGTTAGCGGTGTCGGAGCTTTTAAGGGCTTAAACTACAATCAATTTTATCGATTAATTACCATACAATTTTTTTTTGTGCCAACGATAATTAAATGGCGGCCATTTTAAAATTTCAAACAGACGAATACGGGCGCACGTGATATTTCTGGAATTATACGTTTGTTATCAGTCCTATCCCTGCAAAAAAAATCTCGTTAGAGAGCTCATTAGATAAGCAAAATAATTAAGCTAATCATTTGACTCAACTATTTGAACAACAAGGCTAAAAAAATTTTTTTTAATTAAAAATAGTAAAAAATTCACCTTAATTTTTCAGTTAATTTAATTTTGCATGAAAACTAGGTCGTTAAGATAGGTTTCTGGTGTTGTTATTTATTAGTACAGTATGTTAACTAAAAAATAACACCATAATTACAGTTATACCTTAAGTACTTTAGGAATTACAAGTGCTCAAACATACACCAAAACAGCTGCATTTAGCGCTCCCGATGCAAAATCCATAAACAAAATAAACAAATGAATGTCAGCAGTGTACTGACTAGTGAAGTGGCCGCCTTCCATCCATCCAGTGCATGTTTGAGCACTTCTAATTCCTAAAGTACTTAAGGTATAACTGTAATTATGGTGTTGTGTTTTAGCTAACATCCTGTACTAACAAATAACAACACCAAAAACCTACCTTAACGACCTAGTTTTCATGCAAAATTAAATTAATTGAAAAATTAAGGTGAATTTTTTACTATTTTTAATTAAAAAATTTTTTTTTGGCTTGTTGTTCAAATAGTTGAGTCAAATGATTAGCTTAATTAGTTTGCTTATCTAATGAGCTCTCTAACGAGATTTTTTTTGCAAGGATAGGACCGATAACAAACGTATAATTCCAGAAATATTACGTGCGCCCGTATTTATCTGTTTGAAATTTTAAAATGGTCGCTATTTCATTATCGTTGGCACAAAAAAAATTTGTTTGGTAATTTATCGATAAAATTGATTGTAGTTTAAGCCCTTAAAAGCTCCGACACCGCTAACCAAACACCCTGTATAGCAACATCACAATGAATTTAACAAGATACTATTAAAAACATTGCGTTTGTCGTGCATTGCGTATCGTTTACTCCGTAGCTTAAGTAGACACTGACTACAAAGCTCCGGTTCCGAGTTCAAATCCCGGCGAGGACATTTATTTATATGTATTATCAATATTATCATAAATATTTCTTTCTCGGTTTTGGTTGTTTTCTACATATATATTTAAGTATTTACCTATATGTACCTATCTATTTTATATACCTACCTTTAGCCGTTTATACGGGGAATACATTTTTGATGTCCCAAAATTAGCGTGATTTGATAAGAAAAAATAAAGTCACAGTCAGGTGCGTCACCAAAATTAAGCATGAAATACCACTTATAAATTGGTTCAGCACCTAGCGGGTGTTCTGGCCCCAATTTCACCACGCTGACAAGTGTGACAATTGTATCAAAATTTGACATAATTATGTAGAATTATCGGTTTCACCACGATGACAGGTGCGACAATTGTAGAATACAATTGTCACGAGTAAACAGAGGGAATAATGTATCAAATATATTATTACATAAAAGTGTTTATACTCAATCATCAATCAATTATATTTTCACCTCAGGGGAAAATAAAATTTTAATAACTTTCTTTTAATAACTTTCGTAACACCATGTTCGATTATCTGTGTATATAAATATTTAAATTGTATAAAAACAAAAATAAATGGTTGCTTTTAGGTCCTTAATAATCATACTTGCACTTAAGAAAAACGCATCTAGTTTGATAGGCGATTCGAGACCGTTCCGTTCGATCTCACAAATGTTTTTCAATATATTCAATATAAAAAAAATATCAATATTTTTAATCGTTTTGCATTAGCAGTAGGTTTTTAGTTTTAATTCGTCTTGGTAAAATAAAGTAACATGAAAACTCTTTGGTAAGTTGCACGAATTGGAACGACTATGAATTTAAAAAATTTGGAATAGTAAAAGCACTAGTGCGCAAAAATGAACTTTGCACACGCAAAACAGCCAAAAAAATTTTGAGTAACTATATTGAAAAATAATATTAAACCTAAAAAATAACATAAATCTAATATTATAAAGATGTCCCAAGATATTTATTTATTTATTTTATTATGTTAATCATATGAGTATTTCATTATTCTTAAAATACAATGAATGAAGAGAGCCAATATTCGATTTTTATTACTATAATTTGTTTTTTTTTTTTTTTTATATAGAGAACGAATATTTAAGCCAAAATTAATTATTTCCTTATGTCTTCTTATTTGTGCGAATTCATCAAGACCACTGTTACTATCACTACCAGCGTCACTACTACTTGCATGGAAAACCATTTTGAACTAGGTACGCGTTTACCAACAACGAAAAATTACTTACAATTGACACGCAAATACGACACATCTTTAATCACATGTCAAGATTCTCCGACAATTCTACAAATATGTCGACTAAAAATAATAATTCTTGTTTCACAACATAATTGTAATACATACAATTGTACCAAAATGCCTGTCATATTTGTAAGCATTTCTATAGAAAATATTTCTTAAAATTGTAATATGTCACCTGTCGCTTGACAATTGTAGCTCTACATATTATGTAACTTACAATTGTAGCCGTGGTGAAATTGGGGCCTGGTGGTTGGTGATCTTTACGTAGTTACAGTAGCACCCATACACGGTGTTACGCGAGCATTGCGAAAGATTTTAACTATGCATTCTAGACATCAAAATAAACAAAAAATATTATGAGACCTAATGTCAATTCCACCAAAAAAAAATTTTTTTTCTTATTTTTTTAGGCCGATTTCAATACTTTTTAACATTTCCGGTACTTTTTATCATAACAACAATTTGTTTAAATTATTTATTTCAATTGTTTTTTTTAGGTAGAGGTTATTTCGTCAAGTCTATTCGTATTTTTTGATTGTCAGGCAAAAGGTGTGGTAATATTAGAACACATTGTGGTAGCATTGGAATCCAAAAGAAGTTAAATGACGAGTTACGTCGAAAAACTTATTTCGAAAAAAGGTTGATTATCTCTGAAACCAAGCCGAATCCAGGAAATTTTATATAACATTAAAGACTCTAAATATGGTCAGGAATCCAGCATTAAAATCTTTCGGAATGCTGACGTAACACCGTGTATAACGGATTCATACCATTTCATTCATGATATTAAAGACCTAACCTTGACGAATGATGAAATCATGGTCAGTTTTGATGTCCTGTCAATGTTTAGTACCTATCACCAGTTTACCTGGACAAGACTGCATTGAAATTGTCAAGAGAAGGTTAATAAGGTCAGAGAAATATGCTAAGTTGTTGGAACATTGCCTTACATCTGGCTACTTACTATGGAACGGTGAATACTACCTGCAAGTGGATGGCGTGGCGATAGGGTGTCCAGTTTCTTCTATTTTCGCAGACATCCTTTATGGATGACTTCAAAGAGAGAGCAGCCGAAGATATTTAAAAGATATGTAGATGCACTTTTACTATTCTTCCAAAATAAATTTAAATATTTAAATAAAATTAAATTTACTATGGATTTAGAAAAGGATTGTTCTCTTTCATTCTTAGACGTTTTGCTTATAAGTAATATTGATAACGCCTTGGGTCGCACTGTGTACAGGAAACGTACTCATACTGATAGGTATTTAAATGCCAAGTCATACCATCATCCCAGTCAACTAGTGCCCAAAATATATGTAAAGATCGGCATCTAGCTGCGGAGCTTCAGCACGCTAGGTAGGCTTCAGGCGAACAACCTGAAGATTCCTGGAGCCAATCAGAAGCCTCGTATGAAATTCTCACTGTTGAGCGCAGGCCGGCCATTTTGCTACTTGTTTGGAAGAGTTGCGGACAGGATCAGCCGCATCTTGAAACGTGCTACTATTAAAAACTATTTTAAGCCAATGAAGATGATGTCGCAGCTTCTGAGGTTCTGTTAAATGCAATACAATTTAACTGAATGCAGGAGAGTGACTGAGTTGAGAGACTGAGTTGGGCAGACAAAGAGAATCTTTACACACAGCCGAAGGACACATAGCCGATGTCAAGCACAGCCGACCACAGTCTATGGTTTGGGAGCATGTCATGGATGGAGCAAATCATTCTATAAAGTTTGACAAGCCTTTTGTTCTCGCTAAGGGAAAGAGATACATTCCTAGAATGTTGCACGAGGCCATTTAGATAATGAAATACCCAAACTTTAATAGTATAGAAAAAAGCTTATCTGTACCACTAGCTTGGGATCCAGTAGTTCATCTAATAAAGGAACAGGACCACAAGGAACAGGAACAGGGAAACATAGACCGTGAGGCTGATGGGTTTGACGGTATTGAGCCTTTTTAGTACTGGCAATTAAAAAAAAATCAACTTCTATTTGAATCATAATTGCATGTTTCGGGTTAATGCATGTTGATCTTAAGATGTTTCTGCAAATGTTTTTTTAAAAAGATCCTGCTGAGTTTCTTGCCGGTCCCAAAATTGGGATACTTTTCTAACAATACAATTATACAAAGGAAGGTATTTCTCCTCAGGTCAGAGGTGTAGGGATAGAACCAACGTAGATTATTTCTTTTGTTTCTTGTCTTCATTTTGAAAATACTTGTAATGATTTTGCAAATTTAGTATGTACATCCATGTCATCCACCCTAAAACTGTATTGTCTGTGGATTAGTATATTTTCTTTGGGAGTAGTTTCTGTAGGTATATACTCATATTTATTATTTTCGCCCGCAGACCACGAACCCTGTAAAGTGTTCGAAACGCTGGGTAGAAGTAAATTGAATTAATATACGCGATATAACCTAGTTCAGGAGGATCAGATAGTTTTATTTCATAAAATACCAATGAAAACTTATTTTAATATTTAATTTATAATAGTTCACACAACAACTCAAAACAAAAATCGATGAAAATTTCATACTTAAGATTGGTAGCAAAACGGAACATGATTTGATTTTTTCTTAACAAATCTCACTAATTATGGGACCCAAAAATGAAATTCTCTAAGCTTCGTGCGACCAGGTCGATTTGTATAAGATTTTTAAGATCCAAGAATCCAAAGTCCCATGACGTCCAATGGCAAACTCAGTTTTAATAGTCAACGAAATGGATTTCTATGAGGTAAATACGCACTATGGCAATCATTAACTTCCACTCCCATATATAGGTACCTTAAAACTGACGCATCATTCCATAAAACCACTCGCGTCCAGCGCTGTTTGCATTGTTGCGCGTTCGAACACAATGTTGCACTCGAAACCCATTAAAGCTGCTGCGCCGATGGCATCACAAACATCGCTGTTGGAACACGGGATATGCATAACACTATTGTGAAAAGTAGACAAAAAGTCATACAGTCCTATAGTACGCCAACATATAGATCGGCGAACACGAATTTATCGTCAACCATGTTTGTTTTTATAGAAATTTGAAACATTCGCAGGCTGGAATAATTCTATGACTTCGATGTGCCACTATTGTATTTAGTACCTACATTTAAAAAAATGCTTTTTCTAAGCATCGAACTTACTTCAACACGAAACATTTTTGTTTCGTAATTTTATGGTTTCATTTTTTTTTTTAATCGTATGGCTACAAATTACAATGGTTTCATTCGAAGGATCGGATAAAAAAATAAAAAATAAATCTTCAGAAACATAGTATTTAAAACTAAAAGAATAACCAAAAAAATTTGGTTCAATATTGTAAAAAAAATTGTAGTTGGTTCGATTTCCGGGTGAAGCAAGTAATTTTTTGAAAAACTTTGAATGCAGAATCACTACATATTAAAAATAACATAAAGTCTTCTTTCAGCAAAATACACTATCTACGATATTTAAGGTACTTCCCTTTCATGTCCCATAACTTTGGGACGCCCTGCATGTATACAGTACTTAGTATATATACGGTGCGCAACCGCACGCTATTCTTGAACAATCTCGATAACGCACTCACTGAACCGACATCAAAATTCTATGAATATACTGAATATGTCAAAAGGCGAACACATTTTATCTCCACAATCAAAATCCCCCGTAACCCTTCGTGAGTTGAAAGGCATAGATATTTAGTACTGATAACTGAAAATGGTACAGGCTTACAAACTTTATTAGTACCTATATTTTTTATATTTGATATTCGTCCACACACATGGATTGGAATAAGAAATAAATTGATTTGTGTTTCACAAAAACTTCTTGAAAATGTTGTTTTACATTATTTAAGATTATAAAAGAAATAAAAAAACGTAGGAAAAAATCATATACAACCTTTACAATTACATGCACATTGTGTTCATTATTAATTATGATTTTTACAGACATGCACATTGTCCATATTCACCGCTACGAGCTCGTAATGGACTTGTTACGAAGTTACAACGTAACCGATTTTGGTCTCACCACAAAGGATTGATTACGTGTTCACGCCATCACTTGCACTAGTTGTCAATTCCACACTTTTTTGCGTTCTTTTTAATCCACTTCCCAAATGTAAAATTAAAGCCTGTGGCTCTATTTATTCGACAGATTGATACCGAGATTGCTTTTAAGTTTCCAATGTAGGTAACGAATTTCCTAAAACTTGGAAACTTAGTCCATTAATAAAACGACTACAGCATTATTATTTCATACTATGATATTATTTATTCAGTTATAGTACATATCTGATGATACGATTCCGTATGGATTAATTTTGTTTAATTTTATTATTATTTAACTAGGTGTAATATTTTTTAAGTCTAATCAAACAGCCATGCTTCTAGGCATTCGGACTGTTTGATATGATACACGATCACTGATCAACTTTGATATGATTTGACGTTTAGGTAGGTATGTATATTTATATTATTTATTTATTTGGACACAATGCACTGCGCGCTCAATTATTGTGTATGAAGATAATACATTCCTAATTATCTACAGAAATCAACGTCAATCCTAACGTCCAATTCTAACAAATTAAAATATATGCTGATATCTTCAATTTATAAAATATATAGCGAAATAAGAAGTACTTTTCATGGCATACTACTATAGTTAGGTACTACAAAATAGAGCGTCATAATTTTCACACCACACTGTACCACAATCATAATTTACCCCTCTCTATAATTGCGACAACCAGGAAAACACTATGTGTACATAAGTAAAGCAAGTATACAAAAGTGCTTACATATATAGCGGAGGTGGCGATGATGATCCATAGAGAATGAGTGTAGGCACTGTAAGTTTGAACTTGGGTTAGTAGGTAATTAATTTTTTGCACTTTAAATGCTTGTAGTAGTACGAAATGCGTAGAAATGTAGGTACATGCAAATAATTTTGATATGGTTTTTATTTAGAGTCCATAAAAATTGTTGACTGAATGAATAAATCGAATCATTTTCTAAACTTTTAGATTACTTAATGAAATAAACGATAATATTGTGTTGTTCCTGATATAAAATATTAAACAGTATATCATAATTATGTATATAAATCATGTGTATATGTGTATAAATATGTGCATAAATCAAGTATACTTTGTGTTTACATAATTTTGTAAGTTGTGGTTACCTATAATTGGATAAGCATCAGCCACGAATTAATGTAAATGTATTTATAGTATGTAAGATGTGTTATGTGTTGGTAATCCTTAATAAACAAAAACAAACAAAAATAAAAATAAAATAAAATAAAATAAACCAGCGTAGCTATTGACTTTTCATAGAAAATAGCAATTTTACGAAAATCTCACGTAGGTATTATTTCTGTTAAAGACGCGTAACTGCAAATATTACGGTAAACGTAGGCACATGAGCATCAAACTGATGGGGAATAACCATTACTTTTATTTCTGAAGTTCCAGTTCTTGTCGGATCAACAAACTGCAATGTAGAGGAACTGACGGTAGGTGTAGTTGCAGCGGTGACACTCGCTCCCCCAACTGGGGATGTCGACAAAGAGCGGTGAGTAATTACAGAAAAATGGGGAATAACTGGGTCAGTGTGTCTGTGTGCGTGTTGCACCGGCTTAGCCAAAGGGGTATAGACGCAATATATATAAGTATATTTGATTATGAAAATAATAAAACTTCGTATATTAAGGTGTCGTTCGGTGCGTTTAGATTGCCATGGAACTGCAGGACTGAGACGCATGTATGAGCTGCTATAATATTTGTGTGAAACGTTTAATTAGAAAATGTGTGCTCTCATATACATTTACCTGAATTAACCACATCGTGTTAGAACTGGGGGCCTACGTTTTACGTGTTTCCTCTCCATTGCGACAGGGAGACAACTATTTGATCTATTTCCATTGTATTTTCTTTATTATCTATATATTTTCATTGCTATTTTTTTTTAACACAAGCCGTTGTACATCGGGTTATCGACGCTCGGGACTAACTGGCCTTTTTCATACATAGCAAGATTATCACTCACACGGATTGTTCACATTGATTCCACTAGGTGTACCACTCAAATAATCATACTATTTGCTAGCCAATATTACCATAAGATTTTTCAACTGTGAGACATTCCTTTGAGTTGGGAATTCCGATATCAAATAATAATATAATAATATTCTGAGCAAAGTTTTATTATTGCTAGACCCATATAATACCAGTAGCACAATTAAGTTAAAACTTACGCGAGCGCCAAGTAAAACTGATATATAGGTATGACAGAACCTTTTTAATCTTCATCGTCCACGTACATACCACGTAAGTACCTATCGCCTAATCTAATTTATACCTTTAATACCATGGCAAAGTATGGACAAACCCATCGGCTTCGCCCTCTCATCCTGTCATTGCTATGCCTAATGACGTCATTGAGTCCAGAGATGGATTTCGACCATAATTCCTGAACGCAACTCCTTGTACCAAAAATATAACGAATCGAGTGAATAAAATGTTCGATCTCCATTGCTTGTTCGAAATGCAGAAGCCAACTTGGATCAGTTAACAGAAAGTAATGATCAGCACTGGGGGGCGCTTTGAGAGTTGATTTGGTATTTTGATTGGCGACTGACGGGCGTCATTTAGGGTCCTGATGGACGGACATTAGGCCGTCTGCGTTGTTGCGGACGACATTTGCAAAGGGTTCAGTAATTTGCAAATGCACGCGGCATGAAAAAAGCGGGAATGTTTCAAATGACAATGGTAGGATCGCATTTGCATAAGTATTCGATTTTTTTTGCTGTGTGCTCATTTACAGTAAAAATGTAGACATTTTGGTAAAGGACAGGTAACGTTACGTATTTTAATATATTGCTAGTAAGTACCTATCCCTACGCAATATTGGTAAAGTATTCGAAAAATCGAATAATTTTACTAACTTTCAATACTTAAAATTTGTATGGTTAAGAAAAATCAACTGAAATAAATACAAACATCATCACCATCATCTCAGCCATAACACGTCCACTGCTGAACATAGGCCTCCCCTCTGGACCTCCACATATACCGGTTAGATGCGACCTGCACTAGCGTGTCCCAGCGACCTTCATAAGCAGCAGATGGTCGATGGGGTCGAAAAGTGCTCGAGTGGAGACCACGGCTAGGCAAACGCAGCCTAGGACGTCCACCCACATATACAAACAGTTTTCTTAAAATTAATTTTGAATAGATAATTATCTTCCTACCTACTTTGGCACCTACCTAGGCTACAGCTGCACGACAGTTTAGTTTCCAATATAATTATGACGCCCATCTGTCACTCCTATTATTTATATTTAAGTAAATAATGTTTAGATACTAAAAGCTGAATCTAATATACCATCAAAATGTACAATTTTGAAATGTTTAATGTGTGGCTACCACATAGCTTATTTTTTTTAATTTGCTGCGTTTTCTACTGACGTAAATACTTAGCTCCCAATATAAGTTCACGTACTAAAAAATAGCATTAATAAATTATAATGGTTGGTTAAAATATGCAAGTAGATATTATTTCTGGGATTCTTTATTTTCTTGCAATTTCCAACATTTGCTGCATAAATTCTCTATCTCTTTGTGGCCGAGAGGATAAACCTTGAACTTCTTCAATGAATGAATATCTAGAGATCGTTGTCGACCTTGGCCTTGCACGCTGGTTAGGATTCTTCCTAATTCGACTGCATGAGTTGCATTCTAGTATATTCTCAATAGAAGAAATGAGTCAGTCAAACCATTTTTAAATGCCTAATTTAATCACACGTAAATTGAAATTTATACTCTGAAGTTACTAGTTTTTTGGAGACATTGACAAAAAAACTAGTAACTTTAGAAATATTTTAAATATCAAGCATGTGAGAAAAAATACGACAAATTTAACAAGACGGGGTAAAATATGACATTTAATTTAATGAAAATGAATCAATTCCTAATAAGGATTATTTTCTATCACGGTAGAGTTCAACTTACCCCTATTACGTATTTTGACCGTGACATTCACCCAAGGTTTTCTGCAACAAAGGTTCTCTCCAAACACGTGCTGCAGGATCCCGACCAGCTAGCAAATAAGATAATATAGCTTATTTTATACTTACTCTCAAGTGCTATTTTCCCTTGGCAAGTATTTCAATTTATACTGGAAAGGCTGGGTTATGATTTTCAATTAATGTTAGTTTGTAGGATGTTGAGCGTTCTTAAAGGAAATGGATGTTATTTACTAACCATAGGGAGTCTTAACAGGGAATGGAGTAGAACATATATTTAGTTCATAATAGCTTTAATATACTGACGATAATGAAATCGCTTTCAAATTAAGCTAGTTGGAGACAACAATGAATCACCCGGCATGTAGAAAAAAATAACCGGTGTTATTAATAGTTTTTGTTCATTAATAAATATTTATACATTGTACAGATTATTTTCTCGGTAGAGGTACACTATTCAAAACATTCATAAAGTATAAAAAATCTGTAACCCTTCCCTGCTCCCTGGAAAGTACTCTGAATAATTGAAAGAACCCTCAAGAAGAGGGTGCATATAGGTCAGTGGCGTAGTATTACTTGTGAGGGTGTTAAAGATGTGCCTTAGTACGTGCTTTAACACTTACCTGGTTAAGGACTAAGGGGATCCAACGT
>JALPQI010018459.1:0-24780 GCA_025490895.1 Thaumatotibia leucotreta
TTTGTTTTAAAGTAGGTTCGATGCCTAGAAAAAGCAAAATTTTTTTTGGATTTTGTTTAATGCAGTATTATTTAATTTTCAAAATAAAATAAAGTCTTCTTTCAGCAAAATACGCTATCTATGATATTTAAGGTACTTTCCCTCCATGTGGCATCGCCGTGGGACGCCCTGTATATTATGACGATGTTATTGAAGAATATATATACAGAATTTAGAAAATTACTACGGGATTCATTTTCTAAATTCTGTATACCTACCAATAACATCGTAAACCATGGTCTCTAATGTCTCCATGTGCTCAAATGATCCTACTTTTATATGAATGAAAGTAGTATAGTAGATTTTTTTTCTCTCTTAATAGTGTCAGATGATTCGAATAGTACATTTCCTAACTAGTGCGGGAAAACTTTTTTTCGGCGAGGGTGAAAGTTGGAGCCCGAGTGAAACGAGTTAAAAAAAAGTTTTTGCACGTGTACGGGACGATTTTTTTCATAACAAGTGCGTCAAAAAAGAGAAATTACCGCGCGCAAAACGTGCGCAAAGTTCGTTTTTGCGCACTAGTTAGGATAAATACTTATTAATAAGCTTACTTGAATAAATAATAGTTTGACTTTGACTAAGTACCTGCCAATAGCTGTGACTATTTAATTGTCTTTTTTGAAGTTCCACAAAAAATTGTTTTTTTCATGATTTTATTTTAGTCTCTGAATGGAAAACGTGGTACACATGTATTCCTGTTTAATAAGAAATCTTTTGGGTATCTTAAAGTTGTTACGTGATACTTTAATGCAATAAATCTATCGGATTATAAGTAATATAGTAAAATCAAGGTGCGTTTAAACCAAAAGAGCATTCGCTGTTCTAGCGCCCGTTCTAAGAAATCAACCAATCACGTTTTGTGTACCGATCGAATTTCGTAGAGTGGGAGGTTAGAACAGCGAATGCTCTTTTAGTTTAACCGCACCTTAATAATAAAACAGTCGCTTTTATTCGGAAGAGCAAAAAAATCACGGCTCGGTTCCATAAAATAGGAATCATAGATAGTGTCACAAGGGATTAAAATTATATTTTTTCAGCAAGGGCATTCATTGAAGCCCGAATGAAACGATAAATTCCACAATAGGTACCTACACAACAGATTCTAAAGTAGAATCCGGAACGTAATATGAGATTCAAGCGTGATATCATGTGACACAAATGCTACTTTTCACACCACCTATGAGACAAATAAAATATATAACTATCTATATTATGTTTATGTTTATGCAAATAACCGATTGATCAAAATTCTAAACAAATCTGTATCTATTACTGTATTATATTTCATTGTTATTTTCTAGGCGGGCAATAGAAAGTCCTTGAACTGAAAAGTGTCACTTTTTTCCCTCCCACTAAGAAAGAAAAGATCCGTAGGTATTCGAATAGGTGGTGTGAATAATATAAATTGATACTTCCATAATGATAATGTTTCCATGGGATATAATATTAACTGCCACCAATGAAATATACAAGTCCAGTTATAAAAAAAAACTATGCTTAATGATAAGATAAATACTAGCTAGTGTGAGAGAGAGAGAGTAGTAGTAGGTGGTCATGCCTAATTGTGTATTAGACACATTATGTTAATAACAAAAATATTGTTTTATTCAAATAAATTAGTTTGTACTTTTAAATAGTTCACTACTCGTATTGATAAACTTGATCTTATTTTTTCGTATGTAATGACATCTGTATGAAAAAAAAAGTTAAATAAACTGTGGTACTTACTGGTTATCTAATAAAGCTCACTGATAGTATGTCCCTTCCACTGTTTTTGTTTAAAGTTTGCAAGTAAATATGACTTGAGTCAAAGGCAAAATAAGGTGTAGGTATGTAAAAATGCTCAAAAATATAATATGATCATGGAATTAAAGTGTAGAGGGATATATTTATATATCCCTCTACACTTTAATAAGAACGTCGTAACATATTTATAAGAGGATTCTTTTGATACATGTTTTGGCACTTGACTGTATATTATGAGATTGAGAGTTGAAAAATTAAAACGTGACTGTGTTGAAATTTTTGTGGCTGCATTAAAAAATAGATAAATGATTACAATGCCAAATTTTCAATTTGAAGCAAAGGTTCAAAGATGTTTAACAGCCTCTTTGCCACCTTAAACTTATTAGAAAATCCCAGTAAATGTAAAAAAAACCTTGAACCTTTTTTGCTGTAAATTTCATTATTGAATGGTAACCAATACTCGTTTATCACCGCGTCGACGAGTTTCCAAATATACAATATTTGGAGACAGCTCTAGTTATCGTTTCATGGCTATTGCAAAGATAATATCTCTCAGAAAATATTGCTTAATGAATTGCGTTGGAAAATAGTTTTACGCAAAATATTCAGTTCTTAACAGAAATTTATCAATGATTTATTTTAGGTACTACTATTAGTTAAATTTTGTCAATATTCAAGAATGGAAATAAAATAATGTTTGCTTATAATATTTACATGGTTCTTGTAATATAATGCTTAAATAAAAATAGGCAAATTGTAGTCGGTTGATACGTATTCGTACCTATTTTTTTTTAAAGAAAACTTGGTATTTACTGGGAATTTTGTCCATAATAGACATTGATAATACTTAAAGGCAATATATATCAAAGTATATAGGAACTGAGAAGTTAAGGAAGGATGATATAATTATTTAAAACATATTATAAATTATAACCTAAATTTTATTTAGTTCTAAATATTAAATTAATGATGGACAGCAATTAAAGGAACAGACTTGACGACATGTCCGTGGTGAACAACTGAGCTGCTGTGTGCGATGGCGGCAGGCGCGGTCTTGACGACGAGGGGGGCGGCGTGCACGACGGGCGCGGCATGGACGGCGTGAACAACGGGGGCGGCGTGAACAGTGTGGACGACGGGAGCAGCGTGGACGACGGGGGCGGCGTGGAGGAGGGGAGCAGAGTGCACGGACACGACGGGCGCGGCATGCACGACCGGGGTGTGCACGGCATGCACGACAGGGCTGCCGTGGTTGACGACCTGGCTGCTCTTGGTGATGGTGGTCTTGGAGCCCACCACAGGGATGGCGTGCACGGAGTGGACCACAGGAGCCTCATGGGCGACTAGGAGGCCGGGAGCGGCTGCAGCGCAGGCCAGGAAGGCGGCGAAAGCGATCTGAAAAAGTCATGGCTCGATGTAAACACATAAATTATTTCTAATCTCTAAACTGGAATAACAAATTCAATGATAATTTAAGCTAACTACTTCATGTCCATTTTTTAATGATGATCATGATTTTGATGCTCATTATCACAAATAGGTACATAAAATGTATATTATTGATAAGTTAAACTTTAAGTCGAATCATTTATGAATTCGGTTTGGAATTAAATTATGAACTTTTAGTTAATATTCGAAATGAAACACTTACGAATTTCTGCATATTTATTTTTTTTAATCGTAAGTAGTGTACTACTCAAGCTTCGGAAGCTGTCTAACAATCAGGTAGAGCACCGATGTATTTATACTCGTACGCCCGAAACTGACAATGACTTTGCATTGCGTACGTGAGCATTGAATAAATTAAGGAGCTACGAGCTTTTGGAGAGGTCATTCGTCAAGTTAAATCGACAGTTATTTTTCAAAACATCTTGTCTTCGAACAGCGCGGTATAAATATCGACCTTAAAGATTACTATACAAAAATTAATAAGGAGTTTTAAGTAACTAAGTTAAAATGCAATGGTAAATTAATGATTTTTATCATATTTGAAGCTTGGCACTGGCCATTTAAACTATAAGTATTCAAAATCTCATTTTTTTATCATGGGCCATCGGGAAAACAATAACACAAATTTCCATGTTAAATAAAAATAGACCAATTTAAACTATACTTACGAAGATTTTTCTTCCAACACTGATTTGTTGCTGAGCCATAGTGTCATTTCTGTCATTCCTTTTTAGGGTTCTGTAGCCAAAATGGCAAAAACGGAACCCTCTTAGTTTCGCCATGTCCGTCTCTCGGTCTGTCTGTCTGTCCGCAGCATACTATAAATTTGCAATTTTTCATGCCAACAAAGTGGTACAATAAAAACTAGAAAGAAAAAATATTTTCGGGTACCTCCCCAACCGGTAAAGTAGGGATGATTTTTTTTTTATTTACTGTAATCCTATAGTGTGGGGTATCATTTAATAGGTTTTAAAAAAAGATAAGGGTCTTTAAAGAAAGTTTTTTTCTATTTTCGGAGATAATCACTCCAGAAGAAAAAAAAATTGTGCACCCCCCCTATAACTATTGATCCGCAGGTCCAAAAAATATGGAAAAACATCATGCATAGTGAGTTTATAGAATACTTTTCAATAAAACTATTTCGAACATAATTGGCCCAGCCGTTTTTGAATAACGACGGAACCCTAAACTGAGCATGTTCCGAAATGCTCTTGGCAGATTTCATCTCAAGCTCAGTTTCGTAAGCCCGATTCAAATAAGGTTGCTGGAGTAGTAGTTGCTCTATTAATAAAAAACTTAGGTATTTTTTTCGTTTACCGTTAAGCTTTTATTGGTCATATATCTATCTTCATTGAATCTATTATATTTGAATTAGGCTTGAGGAGATAGTGACAATGTTTGACATATTAATTACCTGTTTTTGTAATAAGTTTAACACATTATTATTTTGAAAACTAAAAGTATGCCTAAATCTTTAAACATAAACATATAAATCCTGAAAGTTGCCGCATCCATTTATTATTCTGAAACCGGTCTTGTCCAAATAGCCCCAAGCTATTCTTAAAACATTGAATAAATACATAAACAAGTAGACATTTCGGCCATGTAGGTTGATGCCAAGTTCAGAACAATTTCTCTTATGTAACTTGATTATATTTTGTTTACAATAGGCTGCACTACCAATTTATCCAAAGCAATGCCAAAAGAGTATCTCCGAAGTCTTCCAGTAAGTCGTTAGACGTTGCCATCTGCAAATATAAGTTTGTATTCCTACAAAGGGTCCATATTTGATTTGATGCTAAGCTTTGTTTTCCATTTTGCTATGTCATTCATAAGAATCAAGTTGTGTCATAGTTCAAATTATGTTTCGATATTAGTGTCAACGGGTACCTAGCATCTACTAAATTTATGAAATTAAGTAGTTCGTTGCATTTTTATTGTCCTTCCATCGATGATTACATACTAACGCGTTCTACTTTGCTAACCAAATAAATAAACCCACAAAATTATGTTCACTGTAAATTTGGCTGTCATGATTTATTAGACTTGTATAGAATGTCTATTAATTCTGACTCATTAATGTTGAGTAAGTCGTAATCAAATCCAAGACATAATGAGTTTCATAAATCATTACGCTCATTGTTAATAGTCCAATAAAGATGAAGGCAGCATTATATTTAAGATCACACAGCAAGATGCATATTTGTTTTACTAGTTAATGTATTACATAAATTAGTCATTCAATCCTATAAGTGTAGTATAAATTAACGTTGTTATGTGATACGTTTATTTATGGCCATAGATATAGCAACTCTTATTTATTTAGTGAACTGTGCTAAATATAACATGGGCTGAAAACTTTCTGTAGGGGTGACTCCACTCCACTATGTATTTGTTTTCCAACGGTAATATTTATCACCGTACACTTTTAGAACTAAGATTGAAATGATCTTCACTGATGCATTTAAGCTTAAAGTGCCTTCCACTCATCATAAACTACCTACTCTGTAAATACTAATAATGAAACAAAAGGCATACCGCCCTTATTTATAAATATCTCCTAAATTAGCAAGCCAATAAGTTTAGTATAAGAGCGCTTGTGGTCCAACTAGCGGTAAAACACACGGCTGCTACGCAACGGTCGTGGGTTCGATCCCCGGGGAACCAATGAGTTTTTCAAAAACTTATGCACGAAATGTCGGTGAAGAAAAAGATCGTGAGGAAAGCTGCATATACCTGCGTAGAAATTCAAGGGTGTATGTGAAGTCTCCAACAAGTACTGGGCCAGCGATGGGACCACGCAAAATAGGCACGTTTGATGTGGAGTTGTGAAAAAAATGGCCAGAATACAAGTATTGTTGTTGGTCCTTTTGGTCTTATATTATCAGTATAATTATGTATTTATAAGACCGAGAGGAACGACAAGTTGATTTATAACCGCGTGGACACTGGATTGAAGTAAACCTACATTCTGTAGCTGATGAAATCATGCCATAGCATATTTTGCATTAGGTGATCATTGACATGAATTGTACATATCCCGTAATGCGTACACTCGTAAGTACGGAATCATAAATAAATTGGATCACTACATTTTCTTTCACCAGGCTTGCTGATCAGCCCTTGCTTTGGTAGTAATTTGTACTTCAATGAAGTTAAATCCTTAAATAACATGTAGGCACTCAAAATAATTAATACAACCTTCACTATCAATCAAACTAAACCTAAGTACCTGAACCCGAAGTGAAGTTACACGTCGAGTAATAAAACGCAGCAGGCGTGCGTGAAACTTAATATCCGAGATATCTGCTACGGTGAACATTAATGACTTGATTCAAAGCCAAATTAACTCAACATTTACAGGTTATTCCCACCGCCAAATGAGTTTTTTTTACTTATTACCACTGGAAATAAACGGAGAATAAAATTCTTACCATATTTTATGTCGGCTATCACCACTAGTGGAAGATAGGATAATTGATCATCAGTACTAAGTTCTAGTTTACAAAAAAAAGTAGTGCACTAGATCGCAGAGCATTTATATCACATCACACAACCTCAGCCTATTTCAGTTCACTGCTGGACGAAGGCCTCTCCTATTAACTATGTGTACAGACGCATTAGATGGTAAATGCCCATAATCTCTACGCTGAGCATTCATATCATTGATCAGTAAAACTAGAGTTTTAGTCATCGGACAAAGGTTATCCCCAGAACGTTTGGTGTGAGCTGCCGCCTCGTTATTAACTCGGACTTACTTTCTAGGGAACATTCCCATAGTACGTGACCTGTTTAAGGTGGGGCGGGTGTCCGTCAAAGTACCACTCTTGGTCACCAGGGAGAGAGGGGGTTTGGTATCTTGTCACGTGACGAGATACCAAACTTACTACTAATACTTACTTAAAACTTCTCTCATCTACTCAAAGGTTAACTGGAAGAGATCCCTTGAAGGGATAAGTTCGCCTTTGTACATGCCTTCTACTTATATGAATTCAATGTTTTGTTTTTGTACAATAAAGAGTTTTACTACTACTACAAGCTTTATTAATAAAATCAAAAATCGCTTAAAAAGGATCACCTAGTATGGGTATGTTCCCCTATCTGGCTCGCTAACATATTTATTGCATCTCATATTCGTCGTTGAGATTGCCAATTCCGTTATATGCACGATTTCAGGAACTGAAAAATCAATCCAAATGTCATATGTTTACAGTCTTCTTTTGTCAAATTTGAAAATTACACATAACTGAATTGGCAATCTCAACGACGATATTATATATTTTTCTTTCTACTTAATTTATTTTTACACAGATTATAAGTCAATTCGATAAGTCGTTACTTTCATTCATATAATTAATTTCATTCATTCAAATAATATAATTTAAAACGGCATTCGACACTAACATTTTATCTTCAAGAAATGTGAAATTCCAAGCTGATAGTATTTTCTCTTAAGTTTACAAGATTGACTAGTACAGTGCAGAAAGACCCGCCCTAGGGACAAGATCACTTCTTTTGTATCTGAAACTAGCTTTGAAAGTTCATTCACACTTGTCCAAAGCAATTAAGTAAGTAATAAAATTCTGTATTAAAATTTAGAATTGTTAGGCGTTGAAATGGTTGATTGGTGATTATACTGATCATAATGTATACTTATGTCTGCAAATATTTAACATTTTTATTTTCAACTTTGCTAACTTCGTATACCATTATAACTAAGACAATAATTAAGATGCGTTAAACTTATTAATCTGAGAATCTCGGTTGGGCAGCATTCGGGAAGCTACCATACATCTTTTCGTCCAATATTCCCCAGTGTTTGAAGACGAAAGTCTTTGATCGTCACTTGCCATGAACCTCATAAGAATGATCAAAGTCACCCAAAGAGCAATAGAGATAGCTATGCTAGGAGTCTCTCTGCGAGATCGAATTAGAAATGAAGCCATCTGCAGCAGAACCAAAGTAACCGATATAGCTCGCCGAATCGCTAAACTGAAGTGGCAGTTGCTCCACAAATAACTCGCTAAAACGCTGGTGACTAAAATTACCGGTCAATTTCAAGTTTGCCAGACATTATTGCACAGTGTGAAAAATCTGAACACCATATTCTCCTTACGCCTTAATGATTTCTATTGGGATACATAGGGACACATTGCCTTGCAACTTTTAAGGTGTTTAATAGCAGCTCTCACCTCATCTTTCAAGATGTCAGGTTCTTTTTCAAAAAGGTTCCGGCGCTGTCGTTGGGAAACAACGTGCCTTTGAATATTGGTATCTTTCTTTAAGCTTCAGATATAGAATTCAGTTCTGTCCATGTTTCTCCACTAGCATTCTCTATAGCCCAAGTTCTTCTAGTAAGCGATTTTTTGATGACTTGCTAGTAAAGCTTGGGATATAGAAATGAATACAGAAGTAGAAATGATGAAAGTGTTAAACAAGTATGAATGTACGTAATATTTTCACTGTTTTGATATTTACAGTACGTATTCTAACTTGTTTCATGTGTAATGTGTCTAATAAATATATGTTTACATGATTTAGTAGACCAATTCAATAAATTGCTACAAAAATCAATAATTCATATTATTTTTAAGGAAAAGTACATTATTTAGAAACAATAAAACTTCACTTTAATTTTACCAACAAACAATTTTTATTATCAAAATAAATCAATGGTGCACAGCAATTAATGAAATAGGTTCGGTCTTGTGAACTGTAGAGCTGTGATGAGATACCGCAGCATCTCCAACCCTTCCTAAAACTGAAGAAGAATGAACCACATGAACCGGCTCAGAGTGGTGGACAAGAGTTTTTACTGGTGCAGCGTGCACTAAAACCGAAGCCGTGTGTACCACTGGCACGCTATGAACTACGTGAGTGCCACCGTGATTTATAGACAATTGGCTCTTGGTGACAGTTGTTTTCTTAGGTTCTGCATGCAAGATATGTACGGGTGCAGCATGCACTACTGGTACAGCGTGGACTAAATGAGTACTGCCATGGTTTATGGACAAATTGCTCTTCGTCACCGTAGTTTTCTTGGGTTCAGCGTGCAAAATGTGAACTGGATGAGTCACTGGTACACTGTGAACTATTGGGACACTGTGAACTACTGGGACGCTGTGAACTACTGGAACGCTTGCAACCACATGACCCCCGTGGTTAACTGCTAAGCTACTTTTTGTAATGGTAGTCTTCGATGGCACAGCGATGTGAACATCTTCGGCCACATACAGCGGCCCGGCAGCTACACAGGTCACAACAGCGAGCAGCACCTAAAAATACACCATAAATTATTGAATATACCTTATAACACATACAATATGTCTTATGAGTCTTATAAATAAATATCTTGGGACATCTTAAACAAATCGACCTAGTCCCACGGTAAGCTCAATTAAGGCTTGTGATGTGGGTACCAAGCGACGATATACATAATAGATAGATACATATATATACTTAAATACATAGACAACCATGACCAAGGAACAAATATTTGTGATAAATAAATACACAAATAGTGCCCTCGCCGGGATTCGAACCCGGAACCTCCAGTCTTATGACCCGTTAGTGTAAGATTTATCATTATTGTTTATTTCAACAATACGTTCTTGCTTTTTTACCGTCAATTATTTTCGTTAAAACGCGTTTTTTTCATTGTATAAAAGTTTAACTGCATACTCGTACAATAAAATATGTAAATATTGATATATGTAATGGGAACGGGTGATCTTTTCAACTTACGAAAAAATGCATTTTTGACGTTGCAAGCGGTATGTCCCGAACAAGACTGATGGTGTATAATCACCAAGACTTTTTATATATCGCGATGAAAATTGCCAAATGCCCCAGTTCAAGATTTATTGGGGCGCGTACTTGAAATTCGCGAATCACACAAACCATTACGAAACAAGTAAGAGTATTTGTTTTTTTTTAACCTTGTATAGAAAAAAAAACTATCGGATTGACATGTCAACCAATCGAACATGACGTATCCGTTTACGCAAACCTCAGGTTTGACGTTTTAATTGATGTTTGATGACAGTTCAGTAAATTACTTTAAATAAGACGGTAATAAAATGTATTTTTTTTACAAATTTTCTTGACGTGTTAACAATATGGTTTGTATACAAGAGTAAGTATAAGTTAGTTCTGTCAATTCGTTTATTATTTTTTGGTATTACAAAAAAAGGCAAGTTAAAACATTTTCTGTACTCAAAGTAAAAGGCGTTATTTTACGCATAATTTTACATTAATGTTTTTATTTTTACTTAGCATGTCTTTATTGAATTTTGCTTCAATGTTTTGTGTCACTTCTATCTCGAGTTATAACAAAAATTATGAAACTTTTACTCCTGCACCACAAACAGAATAATAAAAACAAATAGTTTTCAAAACAATAGATGGAGGACGTATTTTCTTTTAAGTCACGCAAAATATTCATTGGTTTTACAAGATAATTTAATCAAAGAGTATTATGTTAAACTTCTTTTCTTCTTCGATTTATGTTTATTAGGTCTCATTAATGCATTTCTGTAAATAAATCGGATTACACGGCTACCATTTTTTATCCTTACAATAGACTTTGAGTTGCAGAGATAAAGTTTGTACTCAATTATTTTTTAATACTAATGACTTCAAATTTGTATACAGTCAACTTTAATATATTAGCATACCTGGGATAACTGGGGGCAAGTTATAGGGATTTGATATCGATTAAAAAGATGTCGATATAATTATAATAAAATATGTGCTTATTGAACATTATCGATTACAGTACAGAGGTTCGATGTCATATCTGATATCGGGCCTCTTGTATTCAGATGTCATTTTAATCAAAATTACAATTTAAGTATTGATATTTTAATATTAATTGTATATTTTGAAAACAAATTTAAAATAAACGCGTAACTACCCGTTTCAAGTTATTTTTTATTTTAATTGAAGAGTAAGTACCTAATATTTATTTATGCCGAATAACATTTTGATGTTGTCATTTACAGTAACATCGATATATTTTTAGTCGATAAAATATTTTGCTACATCACTTTCGTATAAATGCCCCGAGCTATCCCAGGTATGTATATTAGTATAGTATAGTGATAATATTAAAACCAAAACTAATTTAGCTGCACAAACGCACAAACTTTTGTTTTTTTTTATGTGGATTACTTATTAATTAAAATTGGAACTTTAGTTATTTTATAGAATTACTTATGTCATACTTGTATAATCGATTAAAAAGTGATTTATTTTTTAATTTTCACCTTACTGCATTGTAAAAGTGTCAACTGTATGTACTCGTATATTGATGTTGATTGGAACCCCCTCTCTATTTAGAAACTTTTCAAATTTTCCTCAGGTGGGCTAATAAAGTTCCAATTAGTTTACCGTAAAACTGCTTATATGTGTTAGGAGATCTTGATTTAATTTATTATTGATAATAACTTGAAACAACTTAGTTGGTAGCCTACAAAGCCCTGCCCTGCCTACAAAGCTGGAGGTTCCGGGTTCGAATCCCGGCGAGGGCATTAAGGTCTCTGCCCACTAGACCGTAGCATACCATGACCGTAGCATGAACGTATCAGACACGGAATGTGAGACGACACGGACTACTATGCCCACTATAACGTGTGTACATCGTTTCATGTCCGTGCTAAGCCCGTTTAGTGACCGTTGCATCCGCGTCGCAACCACGTATCATCCGCGTCGCAATTACGTATCATCCCCGTAGTATGAGCGATTCATATCCGTCGTTATCGTTCCATTGTCACAGTTTTTAAACGGTTTTTATTAACTTCACCGCGTATCAACTGTCGTCGATGCTTCAAATCTTGTGATCGATTTTTCGACAACTTCTACTGCCCCAAATTCAATGAAATTTGGAACTCTTATCAAGTTCCCATGACAATGCAATATTATAATATTTGTATCCTTGTATCCTCAAAGCCTGATGCTGCAGACGTACTGCTTGCCTTAACCGAGTGTGTTAGACACGTGAAAATGAATGTATAGCATGTTTGGCATAATCAAATACTATAAGCCTGATCTTGATTTCCAACTCCTGATGCTGCAGTACTGCCTACAATAACCGCAAGGTTTATCTTTTATCGATATCTTGATTTTAAAGAAGTTCTTTAGCTATTACTTAAGTAGAAACATGCGAATTTAATACTAACGTCCAACTCCTCAAATCTGATACTCCAGTGTTACTGCCTGCCAAAACCGCTAGGTTTAGCGTTATGCAGATTTTGAAGTACTGCTTTAGATATTTGGTAGAAACATACGTATTTCATTATCATCATCATCATCATCATATCAGCCGAAAGACGTTCACTGGTGAATATAGGCCTCCCCCAAAGATTGCCACAAGGATCGGCCCTGCGCCAACTGCATCCAGCGACCTTGTGGGGGCGACAGCGTGAGTGGATTGCGTAGGGTGAGCCGTCGGGCCTGCGGCCCTCCAGCTGATATAGTGACAGCGTCAGTGGATCGCATAGGGTGAGCCGTCGGGCCTGCGGCACTCCGGCTGATAGACTCACAGCGTGAGTGGTTCGCGTAGGGCGAGCCGTCGGGCCTGCGGCCCTCCATCTGATAGAGTGACAGCGTGAGTGGTTCGCGTAGGGCGGGCTGTCGGGCCTGCGGCCCTCCAGCTGATAGAGTGACAGCGTGAGTGGATCGCGTAGCGTAGGGCGAGCCGTTGCGACTGCGGCCCTCCAGCTGATAGAGTGACAGCGTGAGTGGTTCGCGTAGGGCGAGCCGTCAGGCCTGCGGCCCTCCAGCTGATAGAGTGACAGCGTGAGTGGATCGCGTAGGGCGAGCCGTCGGGCCTGCGGCCCTCCGGCTGATAGACTCACAGCGTGAGTGGTTCGCATAGGGCGAGCCGTCGGGCCTGCGGCCCTCCATCTGATAGAGTGACAGCGTGAGTGGTTCGCGTAGGGCGGGCTGTCGGGCCTGCGGCCCTCCAGCTGATAGAGTGACAGCGTGAGTGGATCGCGTAGCGTAGGGCGAGCCGTTGTGCCTGCGGCCCTCCAGCTGATAGAGTGACCGCGTGAATGGTTCGCGTAGAGCGAGCCGTCGGGCCTGCGGCCCTCCAGCTGATATAGTGACAGCGTGAGTGGATCGCGTAGCGTAGGGCGAGCCGTTGTGCCTGCGGCCCTCCAGCTGATAGACTCACCGCGTGAATGACTCGCGTAGGACGTGCCGTTGGACCTGCAGTTATCAGGTTGATAAGACTGAGAGTATGAGTATGTCCCTCGGGTTCGCGTAGGGCGTGCCGTCGGGCTTGCGGCCGTCCGGTTGATAGACAGAGAGTGCGAGTCTCTCCGGTTCACGTAGTGCGTGCCATAGTGCCGTCGAGCCTATGGCTCTCCGGTTGTTAGACTGCATGGATTGACCCTTTGGGCCCTCAGTTCGCGTCGGACTTTCCGTCAGACCTGCGGTCCCCCGGTTGGTCGACTGACAGTATGAGTTTATATTTTATAGTCTCGAAATGCGACTTGTATAATGTGTTCAATATAAAAATTTAACCTTTATTTTCTCAATAAATGTTATCTGAGGTATTGTCCATTTCACACGTCCATTTGAGACACTTCGGGCATTCAAGCTGACATTTTTTAGTGTGATTTCTAAAAATATCTATTCAGCAGGGATTCCCCTCTCGTTTCACATAAAATAATGTCCATTACGTTTACATATGTGTCGTGATTCAAGCGCGAGAGTTAAACGCTAGCTGCATAATTGTTTTGCATATTACAAACAACATCTTTGATCTAGAATAAGTAGATATAGTATCGGAAATCAACTTTACAATTGCACTAAAAACTTGAAAATAAAATAAGTAAAAAAAGTTTTAATTTAAACGGTTTTTATTGTACCAAAAACTAGAAAATAAAAATTAGTTGTAACTAACCATAGATGCTACTTTCTGTAGATTAGTCACGTGAAACTATTATCACTGTAGTCTTCCCAAGTTGGATGCTGAAAGCCACGTTTAGCCTCTATGTCAGTGGATTAAGCGTTACTTAATCGGAAACTTTTACCAAACTAAAATAAAACGTGGGGCGTTATTATAAAGAAACATACAAGTTCAAAATATGAAATTGTAGCTTTAATTTTGCAATTAATCATCCTTCTGTTCCAACACTTCTACAGAGGTAAATAACTTTTATCAAAGCCAAAACAAAACTTATTACACTATTGCTGTCTTGATTTCTATGTTCTTTAATAACTATAGTAACTTAGTCACAATTGCGTACGCCCCACGTTTTTATTTCAGTTTGGTAAAAGTTTCCGATTAACGCTTAATCCACTGACATAGAGGCTAAACGTGGCTTTCAGCATCCAACTTGGGAAGACTACAGTGATAATAGTTTCACGTGACTAATCTACAGAAAGTAGCATCTATGGTTAGTTACAACTAATTTTTATTTTCTAGTTTTTGGTACAATAAAAACCGTTTAAATTAAAACTTTTTTTACTTATTTTATATCAGTTGCAAATTGTTTTCGCGCCCTTTAGACTACTATCGCTGTGCTAGTATTTTCCTAGGAGTTTATTACTACACCTATTTTTCTGAGCAGACATCGTAAACTGCGATCGAAATCCATTGAAGTACCTACTAGAGTTGTTACTGAGTCAAGTCAAAGTCAAAAATTATTTATTGAGTAGGCTTAGCAACAAGCACTTTCGAATCGTCAGTTATGCTTGCTATGCTATGCTACTTATACATTTATATGGCGGAATGTGTTTATTTATCATTAATATTATTATAGTATTAAATTACACTTATCATTGTCTAGGTAACCTAGACACTGATAAGTGTAATCTATGATATTAAACTTGTTTGGTTATTTTTACATCTTCTAATATTTTTGGAACAATAATTAATTTTAAATAACAATGAAGCAGCTGCTAAAGAGCATAGGTTTTTCGAAAATAAATGGTATTATCGATTTTGTGTACATATTGTAATAAAAATCTAAAACCAATAAAATTTATTTTAGAAAGCCACATAGAAAGCATGGTTCTTACCATGTAAAAAAAGAAACAAATTGTGCAATCTATCTGGATAAATTCGTTAAGTTATATGACTGTTCCAAAATTGATATTTCTTTTAATTATTTTGTTTGTAAGAAACGAAGTAATATTTTTCAATCTCGATGAAAATCTTCAGTTTGCGGGCTTACAATCAATTAGGTAAGTTTTTTTTCAGATAATAGCGGTGCTAATTATATTGTTTCCGTTGTCTCGCCATAAGAAAATTATTACTCACTATCAAAAGTGAAAAATTTGGACAGTTTTGGATAAAAATTGTAAATACAATACAAAGATGTAAATAGAACCCGTATGCACACCGTTTCGCCGCCTGCGCACACCGTACCGGCAACGTTGCGTGCCATGCACGTAGCGTGTCAGGACCGACAAAATATTCTCGCCGACAATTCTTGCCGGTCCGTGCATGGCACGCGACGGACTTGGTCGGCGACGGAACGTCCTAGTGGGCATAGTCTCATACTTTACCATACAAAGAATATTTTTTTGTCTGATACGTTCATGCTACGGTCATGGTATGCTACGGTCTAGTGGGCAGAGACCTTTATTTGTGTATTTATTTATCACAAATATGTGTTCCTTGGTCATGAGTGTCTATGTATTTAAGTATCTATATGTATCTATCTATTATATATATCGGCACTTGGTACCCACATCACAAGCCTTAGTTGAGTTTACCGTGGGCCTAGGTCGATTTGTGTAAGATGAAATACGAAAAACTCACGGAAACATCCCGCTTTCGCTATATAACGCGCGACGTGTTAAGTCATCAAGAGATTGCAAGTTTGAGTCAAGATTCTATCATGTCATTAACAAACCTACCTACCTGACTAATATTAGTCGATGGTTTAGAATGATTCACGCTAGACCGTACTGGGAGTTAGATCAATACCGGCCGTTCGATAGCCAAGCTCGGTCTCGGTATGATCTGATGTAAAGTGCCAGTCATCCCTTACTCGTACCAAAAACTTTATATATTCTTGTTTTTACGAGCGTTAAAAATCTCATCTGCTGTTTTAATTTTCACTTTACTTGCCCTGAGGAATGACAGCCAATTATTTTTGGAATCTAGGCTTTAAAAGACTTTACGTAATGACCTTAGTAACCGACGTAATATTCTGAAAGAATAGCTAAAGCTCTGGTCTTGTATTATGTGACGCTGAAAACTCTAGTCTTTTAAATAATTAAAATATTTAATCAGTTTTAACCCAAACCTTAGGTCGTATAATATTTTCATTTATATTTTTAGTGTAAATTATATATTTACTTAGGATTTTGTCAGCAAAGTACTTACCTTGCTGAATAACCGCAGTAGAGTTAAGAGCAAAGCATTACGTTGGCCAACAGTTTAGTCGTTACGCACAGATAGACGTTCAGACAGATAATCTTGCCCTGATAAGAACAAAAGCCCGTCTGAGCCTAATTGACCTTCACCAGTTTGGCCTCTTGTGCAATGGAATTATACAAGAAAATGCAATTTTAAAACTTTGTTTGCTTATTACTTAAAATAGAGCAATCGTGATGGATGATACTTAGACGAACCGTATACACGGGAAAGAATGCACATATTATTGTTATTTATCTTTTAACTGTTAAAGAATTTGTATTTCTTGCCGTCATTGATGTAGTATAGGTACCTGATTTAATTACTTGCTTATACAAGTCTATAATCAATAAGAGCTTCAAATACGTACTAATGAATTAAGTACAGTTAAGGACATAAATATGTATAACACTTTTTTACATATGTTTGGAGTATAAGGTCTAAAATTGTGTATATATTTATGCCCCTGACTGTACCTATTAATAACGTACGCATGTTTTTTTCCCCAAAATAACTGTGTATTACCATACAAGATATAATAAGAGCTTATACAAGAATTTATTCACAAATTTCTATAAAAAATAGAATAAAAAATGTGCATGCTTAGTGAGAATACAATACCTTCTATGATACGATACGCTATGCCCTTGAAAAATTTATCAATACGAGTAGATAAACGAAATATATAATATCCAAGGCAAAATTGCTTAAAATATATAGAGGTTCGTTAAAATATTATCCTTCTGTGATTCCACATTTTTTTACATTCGTTATTGGCAATAAAATACCTACTGAATATGTGTAAAATCAGAAACACTGGTTGAAAACTGAGCTCGTTAAATTTCATGTTATTGTTCTTTTCTGATACGTTACAAATTTTGTTAATTTGAAAACGTCAGTAAACCCTGGAACATATTTGACACAAATGATAATAAACTAATTTGGTAATATTACGTTTAACTAATTCTATTGTTTAATATTTTCTTCAGTTACCGCGAGGATTACTCTTGAAATAAAACTATGAAAACGGATAAACGCGTGTATTAATTAACTTTAACTTCATTCCGACGTTTCGAACACTTTACAGGGTTCGTGGTCTGCGGGCGGAGTTAGTAACGTCGGAATGAAGTTAAAGTTAATTAATATACGCGAGTGTATCCGTTTTCATAGCTTTATTTCATAATTGTAGTGTTATAAAATATTTTTTTGTTAGGTCAGGTACATTATTCTTAGTTGTGTATTTCTTATTGACACATTTTCATTAGCTTCAATTGTAACTAACTATACATGTAAGAAAATATTGGAATCTTTATTTGACCCAATTCCCGGTCTTCGATTTGGATGAACTTTTGCACACGCTCCAAGTTCTGATGACAATACATGACTAGCTAAGAAACGTCATTACAAATCTAATATGGCGGCCAGCCCAAGATGGCGGACTGGCTGTTTGAAATCCACCTTATGATTTCGGTATCAAATGAAAGGGTTTGCTGTCAGGGACACAAAAAAGCGGGTTTTTTTTAAACTAATATAATTGGGTGAATCAAGGTTTTTCTGTCTGTTATTGCCATGGTTGCGGTCGCCTGAGTCACGCTAGTTTTATGCAAAATTATGCTACTTAAACTATGCAAATACGCTTGTAGTCCATCTTTGTAGGTAGCCCATTAAGGAAAGAGCTTATTAACATAAAAAATGCATGTTTGCATAGTTTAAGTAACATAACTTTGCATAAAATCCGCGTGACTCAGGTGACCGTAACCATGGCAATAACAGACAGAAAAAAGTTGATTTACCCAATTATAGCTTTAAGGTAGCCATATAAGGAAAAAACTGTTACATAAAAATTGTGCCCATTTACATAAATACAGTGTTATCATTAATAACGTTAACAATCGGCTTATACAATCTAACAATCGACAAGTAATTGCATAAATCATTCGGCCTTGTTGCGCCGTGGGCATATTTCCTATAAAGAAGCTGTGTTCACCCTTGAACTACAAAGGTCAGGGCACGATCAGACACCAATGTATGCTGTTATGACACCCAAAGGCTGGACCTTAGATGGGTGCGTATCATAATGAATACGCACTTTTAGTATAATAACACTTTACAAACGTTCATAACGTATACTAACGTTAGGTATAATGTATTAAACATCTATTTCCAAATAGTATAATACAAAAATAATATAACGTTAATAATATATACCGTTGTTTAGTCTAACGTACATATTAACGAATTCCGTTTCATATATCAATATAAAGGTATAAAAGTTAAAACATATACTAGCATCTGATATAACGATATAAATATAACTGCCAGAAAAGTAAGTTAGGTTAAGTTCTATAAAAACGTATACGTAATATTACTTACCTTTTCAATCCGTTCTAGCCTCGAAACCTAACCAATCCAAGTAATAAATCAGGGTAAAACCGACTTGGATTGGTTAGGTTTCGAGCGTGTTTTCCCGGATAAATAAAAGACCTTTAATTAATTGTTTACGCATCCTCATCCTTGCGAAACCAAAAAAGGGGGGGACTAGGGGCGTAGCCCCACAAGGGGGGCTCGGGGGGCGAAGCCCCCCGCATTAAAAAATAACAAACTTGTACCTCTCCAACTCTAACCTGGATAGGTTCGTTAGGTACCTTTTATCCCTTAGAGCAGAAATAGAAGCCCCGCGCAGCGGGGCTTCGTCGACCGGTTCACAGGTCTAAATCGCTTCCTATACGGATATGGCTTAATATACGGATAAATAGTAA
The DNA here is from genome assembly GCA_025490895.1 of Thaumatotibia leucotreta. Taxonomy (NCBI): domain Eukaryota; kingdom Metazoa; phylum Arthropoda; class Insecta; order Lepidoptera; family Tortricidae; genus Thaumatotibia; species Thaumatotibia leucotreta. The sequence goes on from JALPQI010018459.1 coordinate 19,372, forward strand.
ATCAATTCAAATGAAATATAATGATAATTCTATACTTTAATTATTAAAAAATCGAAAGCGCTTATATTTTGTGTAAGATAGTTGTTTTGTATATTAGATTATTTCAATTTTATACTAATGAATCGTTATCGTAAACGATATTATATGTTACGTTCATTATACATTTTACAATTATTCATTTAATAATTATACCTTTTAAACGTTATATTTATTACACGTTAGGCATTATAAATTTATACAAACTGAATTTATACCTTATGATTTATATAGCATTAGTTCGTATACGTTATATTACTTACCCACCTTAGATACCTAAACGTTAGTAAAACACATTAAAATGATGGTAAGTGTTTTGCCGCAAAATTTTTGTTTATTTGTTATTCAAATAAGTTACACAGCATTACAGTTACGTATAACACTAACGCACTGTGAATTACAAAAATTTAAAAACAACTTAAAACTAGTTTGATTTAGGCGAAAATATTTTATTTTTCTTATAGCTGTAAAATAAACGTACAAGAAAGTCACCCGTAAAGCAAAGAATGCTGTAAAGTGTTCGAAATGTCGAGATGTACAGTGAAACTACGTTAATACGGTTTTTTAGTGACCTAGCAAAAAAGCTTCTTAAGCGGGAAGTCGTATTATGGAGGAAGAAGAAAGTGCATACAATTTTCTGTTTGGTCTGATAATTTGTTTAGATCATATTTTTATTGTGTACATATTGCATTACTTAATTGATTCAAGTGCCCAAATAATCATATGAACGATACAAATTGTACGGAGCTGTCATCTAGATGCGTGAAATGAGATCAATAACTTTGCCAGTCGCTTGTTACAACTAATAACCGTTTCGCCTACACCTAAAAATGAATACAGCTGTACGTCAATATGTATCTGGGTTTACAGATAGACATTGTGCGTATTAAACAGGGTAGTGAATCGTATAATTGGAGGTTTCAATTTCACTTTTAGCTATAGAGTTTTTACTAGCCTTCTGAAGCCAGTGAAAATTATGAAAAAAATAACGCAAATAAAAATAAAAAAAGTGAATCATATTGACCGTCAAAAACTATAAGAAAATGTGCCTAAATTCGCAGGGCACGTCATAACACGGCGTATTTATAATGCTGGAAATCGTATTATTTAAACATGATCATATTAAGCGGGTTCTACTGTAATTTCAGATGATTTAAATGTGATTTCATGAGTTTTAATAGTTTTATTTAATTTCACACCGAGACAGCTACATTTTGTACTGATTTTGAAATGTACAAAAAAATGTGTTTTAATATCTGATTTAAACTAATCATGTTTTTGTAGCCGTTCGGTGTTAAATAAAAGGTGCATTCAGACCAGTTTGGTCTGAATGCACCTAAAGAAGAACACATTGGCCTCCACCCCAATCTTTCCGTGGATTTCGTAAGTGTCAGCTAAGAGTTTGAAGTGACACAATTGATGATTCATTTATTGAAGTTGAGCAGCAGCTTTATTACAGTAAATTACTTCTGCGATTGCCAATCCGCTTGCCCGTCGTGGCGATTATGGAAATTACTCATAATGCGTCCATGTGCGTAGTTGTTAGGAGACGCCTACGTCCAGCAGTGGACTGAAACAGGCTGATGTTTTTGTAGAGAAGAGATTTAATACTGTTAACATTATTCGCTAAACTTTGTGAACGGGATGAAGCGATCCCGGTGGACATCCGGCCATTAAAGCGACGTTGTTTTCCAATTTCCTCTTAGATTTAATTAAACTATCGCTGATTTAATATACTGATTGCCTCATAGGCACTTTAGAACAAAACTAGCTAATATTAAGCGCTTTACAAGTAATTCAGAAATAGATGCTTTTTTGATATATTTTACAGCACAATTTCATATCAATTATCGTAACAGTGCCGGGAATACCTATCACAAAATAATCTGATATTGATTGTATTGAATTTCCTTCCCAACTAAACAAATACTAATATTTTCATATCAAAACTGATACAGTTTATTCATTATTCAATAATATAGGTAGTTACTACAAATTTCCTAGTTGGTAGTGACCCTGCCTACGAAGCTGGAGGTTCCGGGTTCGAATCCCGGCGAGGGCATTATTAGTGTACTTATTTATTAGGTACAAATATTTTTTCCTTGGTCATGGCTGTCTATTTATGTATTTAAGAATCTATATGTATCTATCTATTATATATCGTCGCTTGGTACCCACATCACAAGCCTTAAAAGAGCTTACCGTGTGACTAGGTCGATTTGTGTAAGATGTCCCAGGATATTTATTTATTTATTACTACAACGTACTTAATACCATCGTGCACTATGTGGGTTTACGTGTAAATAATAAATTCTTTGTTTTGCCGTTTGTACCAACATGATTTAAACGAAAACAAGAAAAATACGGAAAACGTTTAGAGAGGCCATTGGCTTGACAAACTTATTCCAAAACTTATTCAACTTAAAATGAAGTCTCTAACATTTTCAAAGTTTAACGGATCCTATACATTCATAACTAAAGTTTAATTATGTTTGGTTTGGAGATATACAAATTACGAGCATGAATTCGAACGAGTACAATGGTTTATAATGTAATGAGTAAAACAACTTTTAACAAATAGTATTTCATATTTTGTAATTTGTTATATAAATACAATTATATATGAAATAATAAACTTGAACTAAGTGTTTATTTTTGGTTGAATATTATGTAAACAACGTTTTTTTTTAAATACGTACATTTGTATTTAGTGTAAAGATGCATTCAGACCAAACGAGCATTCGCTATTCTAACCCCCTAGGTATTCTACGAAATTCGATCGTTACACAAAACGTGATTCGTTGATTTCGTAGAGTGGGGGATGAAATAGCGAATGCTCGTTTGTTCTGAATGCACCTTAAAGCCTCGACTTTACAAACATAATTAATTATAAACAACGTAAAAAAAACAGTCTTCACGCATCTCAAGATGAAGATGATTTTGATAATAAATACGTATTGAAAGTTGCCGAAAGCTTACAAATACTATACGTTTTTCCGTCATAGTTTGGATTCAGCAAGTACTACGGAATTAACTGGTCAAAGTGCATATTTATACATATTTTTGAACACTACCTTTCGTTTAAGCTCTTGTTAGCGGTCTAATCCGAGATTGTATAAGTGTAGGTTTTAGTATTTTATTTTGTATGGTTATTTGTATCTCCTTGAGAATCACGGCCTTACAAATCCCGATATTTTGATAGGCTTGCGTGGAGATATAGATACAATACGTAGTGGCACTTTAGAGAAAATTACTGTGTTATATATATTGTAATGTGGTTTATTATGAAAGTTTTTAAGGAGACTTAAAGACACGCATTAGCGTAAGATTAAAGCAACTTTTTGAAGTCTGATTTGTAACAATAATTTAACATACAATCGTTATAGTCTAGTTATAAAATCAGCTTTATTAGTTATCTAGATCATGCTCACTTTTTTAACGTATGGATTTTTACTAGGCAAACGTAATCATTTCATCCTCGAACTGTAATGGTTGTACGTGGGTTATTCTTTACTTAGTGAACAATCTAAACTATACTTTATACATAATTATTATGTAGACTCTGTTTCTATTCCGTTACAGAAGAAAATGTTATTTATTATTGACTTTTATCAATTGTATCCTTGGCATTCTAATTTATGCGGTTTAAGGGACAGTTCGAAGCGGTATAGCATGCAATTTGCATTTTGTTTACAAATAAGATGATGAAAATAGGCATATTATTGCATGAGGGATCGTATTAGTGTGGACAGCCAACTAATTGGAACCCTAGGTGACTCGGGAATTATGTCAAAGTGACGCTATAAAGCAAATTGTAAGACATCTCTTACTACTTGTCAGTGTGAATAATGTGACATTGTTCTAGAGTGGCCTAGACACTCACTTGCTTCATGTAGCTTTTGTTACTTGTCATCACTCTTATTTTACATTAGACATAGAGTCTATCGCAAAAATCAAAGCAAGTTAGTGGCTAAGGATACAATTTAGTTCAGTGTACCTAATTTTGGTGTCCATTAATAACAATAAAGTAACTTTAGTTATGTAAATCCAGAAATAACTTTAAATAAATACCTACTACATTTTAAATCTTCTTCATAATTACTGTCCGTTTATCGCCCACTGCTGAGGATAGGCCTCACTTCCTGTAGGTACGCCACTGATCCACCCAAATATCTTCCACCCATCGAACAACCGGACAACCTGCGCTTTCTCGTCTTAAAGCGGCCACCAATCCATTAAGCCTTCGTAGCCTAGTAGGTGGTGACCCTGCCTACAAAGCTGGAGGTTTTGGGTTCGAGCCCCGGCAAGGTCATTATTTGTGTATTTATTTATCACTAATATTTGTTCCTTGTATTTAAGTATCTATATGTATAGATCTATCTATTATATTATATCGTCGCTTGGTACCTATATCACAAGCCTTAACTGAGCTTACCATGGGACCAAGTCGATGTGTGTAAGATGTCCAAAGATATTTATTTATGTATTAACATTTTGATCCACCTGCCATCACGCTGCTTGGCAATATGTATTGTCCTGCTCAATTGGACTTCAGTTTGGTAATAACGTCTCCGACGTCTTGCACATTCGTGCGACGTTGTTCGATATTTTAAATAACACATTTACAATTTAAGATTTCATTGAGAAGAAGACAAATAAAATTGCGCAAAGCTCCCATGACGTCCTAGTACATAACTACCATAGTATGATTTCCAGAACTGGATTATGAATTGAAAATTCAAAGCATTAAATAAATTTTAGTAACAGCAATAATATAAACTGTATCGCGTGCATGTGATTACACTTTACATAATCAGTAATTACGAGACTTAATGTCAATGTTACGTTCAACGTCAATTTACTTTTTAACATGACCGCCTGACAGATTGTGGCGCCAAACTTTACAAATTAGTACTTTCTCGAGCGTTACTGTTCCACTGTTGAAACTTTAACTTTATGTCACTTAACATAACTTTAATATCACATAAATATGAAATATATGAGCTAAGTGTTCAATAAAATTCTCACAGTCATTCAATAACTACTTTGAATTTGTATTATTATGTTTCAAATATGAATTCATACATGAACTACATCTGGCTGATATGTAGAGTAAAGATTACTTATTTGTAATATTAGTAAGTTACACGTCAAGGTAAAATATATATCTGCGCGCAAAATACTTAAAATATAATGTACAGTCAGCTGCAGAGTAAAGTGGACCCCCTCACATACAAATTTGTATGCAAGGGGTCTACTTTTCTCTGCAGCTGGCTGTACGCGCCCTTATAGAAACAGTAATAGGGTTGTGTATTCATATATCTGGCACTTTGCGTACATCGATATTTTTATCGTGCCTATACTTGGAATATA
>JALPQI010018460.1:0-20015 GCA_025490895.1 Thaumatotibia leucotreta
GATGATGATGATGATTTTCGCGTATTCATAGATCACACGGGAAGAAGTTTTAAATAAAATAATAAATATTATACAAACACAATATGCTTAAGGCTGGCCAAACACCTGTGAGTTTTTACGTAAGTTATAGGGACAGAGCTATACTAAGGAATGAGATAGTGATATTCACCTCTCATTCCTTAGTATATCTCCGTCCTTACAACTTACGAGTACGTAATAACTTACAGATGTAATCCCGGGATAAGTGCTATTTGAATGTAGGTAGGATAATAAAATAAGGATAATTCGTAAACGCGTTTGTTACCCCTAAGGGCAAAGATTTGGGGCGAAAATTACTACAGGACTTGTGTAGTAGCAGTTGCAATAGCCGTCTCTAATGCTCTCGCACTAATATGCGAGTACGAGCGGGATGGATAAAAAGTAAATTCACGTTAATAAAATGGCGGCAGCTCGCGGTATACTCCATTTCAAATACTATGGTCCGATGCCACATAAAACTTTGCAGTGGCATCGGGCCATGGTATTTGAAATGGAGTATAAGCGCACAGATCTACTTGTGTTTCTAACGTTTATTTTCGTGGAGTAAAATAATTAACACTTCTATTCTATCATTGGACGATATTCGAAATAGTACGGGTCACTTTTGGATGAGGTTAGCTCAGGACCGGGACCAATGGCGTACAAGAAGAGAGGCCTATGGTCAGTAGTGGGCAAATAACGGCTGAATATGATGATGATATGATGATTCTTTAATTGACCCGCGCGCATTCATGTCCTCATGGAAAGCGATACATGATAGTGACCATTCAATATTCAAGTGTGACACAGGCTTTATTTAGAATCAAGAGCAAAAAATGTTGACTGGCCGTCATGTTGAGGAAAAGATCTTTACAATCATTTGACTAAGCAAATGTTTTGTTGGAAACCGTTTGCAGTTCAATGTCTGTCAGGTTTCTCAGTTTATTAATCCTTAACCGATTTAGAAAAACATTGATGAGAGTACACTTGATAATTTTATGTTTTGCAATATTGTGCCAGGTCATCCTGCCAACTTCATAACAATGATTTTACATAATCGTACTTATTTCTCGTTTCATTTAAGACATGCTTTACTACTCAACACTGACACTCAATACCTACAGCTCGAACTTTAGTCCAAATAGTAATTTTCTATACTATGAGCATAATAAAGTTGTCTTGATTAGTTACTTTACTTTTACAAAAAAATAAATAAACATAAAATAAAAATATCATTGTTAACTGTAGCTGATTCTATACGTAAATAACATTTGTTGTCAGCTTTGTACCAATCAGGGAGTCCAGCTAGTTAACTAATACTTCTGCCATTCAGCCGTTTTATTGCTAATTATTACTCGCTCTCAAATAAATCACAGGCAATTTGCTAGACCAATCAGTGCCAAGAATTCTAATTCTACTCGACTGGCTTTAAAACAAATGCCTGTCGTTAATTCGTTATATTAAGTTTAAAATTTACTGGTAGTTATCTTTATTGTTTAATTTTGGAATTAGTAAGGGGATAAATGAATGTTTTTTATATCATGTTCTCATTTTAATAAGCCATTTCTAAGCACCATTAACAGAAATTGATGCTTTCGTTACTCAGCGTCATTACTGCTTCTTAATATTCAAAAAACACGCACAGCCATATTTATTTTATAAGCGTAGATAACAAATCGATTTAATGCAAATCTAATGATCGTCAATGTTCTGGCCATGTTTTACCAGTAGACACTACGAGGTTGATCTATTAAGAAACGAATTGACCATCGTTTCTCGGGGCATCGTGTAACCTGAACGGTTAGAGAAGGTGTTTGGCGTCTTATGTTACTTGTTTTGATTGGAGCTCGTTTCTTTGGCAGTGTAATACAGTAGGCAGTGAGAGGGGTGTGGCGGGACGGGAGGGAATGCAAATGGCAGAGCTATAATACTCGGCCGCGGAGCGGGTCGGCTGCGACCGTGGGAAAACTATCGCCTGTGGCGAGCCAAATACAGAGGCGGACTGCGTAGACGCCGAAATTCCATATAAGACGCTTGATAAATTAGCTGTCAGATCTCTAGACGTTATGCTCACGAGTTCCGAGTACTTATGCGGGATTGCTACTCAGACCACACGCTCAGTTCTCTTTCTTGACTAAAGTGCCTGGTATTCAGGCATTCAAGGCATACCAATGTCTTGGTATCTTCAAGCTTAAGTAGTAAGACCAGGTGTACTTACAGTTCTTCTTAAAAAATGACTTAGCGGATTCAAAACATAATCATTTCTGAGTAGCCACCAAAATCTCTTCAGACTCGTCTTCTCAAAATGAGTTTTTCTCTAATATATAAATGCTCCATTGTTGTGGAGTGGATGTAGAGTCACTGACCTGACGCTAGTCTAATGCCACCGTGCAAAACGTTTCTACCAGAAAACATACCCTATAGGTATAGGCTATATCAATCTGAAAACATTGCTTCTTGTTCTTCAGTAACCGCACGACATGCTCCACCGACATAATTCGTGGCAGAATCGCTAACAGTACCATGACTTTGCAAGTTTCGGTAACGTTAGGCTTTTCTCGATGACCGATCAGGCCATCGCACTCGCTCCAATATGTCAGTGCGAGTACGATAAAACGCTTTATCTCGCGAACCTCACGTATCCTTTACATTCCAACTCATGGTAGTCATGGTACGGATACTCCAGCGCGATTGCTAAATTGCGTTAACTCCGATTCTCTGCCCAAAGAGCTGCAGGGCTTCGTGAAGGAGCTAGGATGCCTAAATAGTGCTATCCTCTGGACAGTGGGCACGTAAAATAGGTACAATGGATGCAGATTTGCTGCGTGGTGATTGCAGTATTGTGTATAACATATTGCATATTTGTCACCACCCCAAATCTTCCTCTGGGTGGGTGTCATAAGAGTCGACTAAGGGATTGAAGTGTCATTGAATATTCGTTTATAGAAGATTGATGATGAGCAGCAGCATCATCTTTGAGGACTAGGTACTGCGATCGCCAACCAGCTTGCCCTGCGGATGACGCGGAAAAAGCCAAAAATACCAACTGACTGTGCGTTAGCACATGCGCGTTAGATGTCAGCATACATATAATTTCAAATCCCGTGATTGCATACTAATGAGGATTGCATGTCCTACAGAAAATTCCTGCAACGTCTTTCCGCTATCGTCCTACGCGGCAGCATTTCCATCCTCACCATTTAGATGTTTGGCAGTCCTCAACCGTGCGTTTTTGTTTCCGGACCGTTACAATATTCAAACCTTGAAGAAAAGAGTGTATCCCATTCTTAAATGTCGGCAACGCACTTGTAATACCACGGGTGTTGCGGGTGTCCATGGGCGACGGTGATCGCTTACCATTAGGCGATACTTTTGCTCGCTTACATCAAAATCAATAATAAAAATCAAGCCTAATGTCCTGGCCACGACATTGGTCTAAGGCGACCAACGGCGAGCGAATCCATGAGTTGGAGCGGGATGCCGATATGGGTACTCCCTCTCGCACGTATGGTTTTCTGCTAAGCCGGTCGCCTTAGACCAATGTCGTGGCCGCGGTTCAACAGCCTCTCAACACCGTCCCCAAATGACGGTGCAACGACCGTCCCACCCTTGTGGGATGCGACCCGGCCACAGCTGCAGTAGCGGAAACGCGGGAGCAGCCACACATACTCCAGGAGGAGTATCGTTTGTATATTCAGTGGCCGCGGCATAAAGACGCGCAGCCAAGTCCGTCCCCCGGCGCTCGTGCAGAGCGCACGGGCGCGTGACGGCGGCGCGCGCCGCAAGCACGACCCGCGCGACTTGACGCAACACAGCCGGAACCCGAATATAGTACAGCCACACAGGTGAGAACCTTTGCACTAGGGCCTTGGGACTTTTGTGAGTACACTTTGAAGGTCTTGCAATCATATAACAATTAGGGTTTTATACTTTTTCTGCTACTATGGGGCGATGAGATGGCAGCACTGTGGTGTAAAGCCAAACGACTGTCAAAAAAAATACGTGAATTAAATTTTTTTCGTATTTTTTGGTTCATTTATTCTTAAACCATTACTTTAGAAATATTGTTTTCTAAAAAAAAAAATCTGTTCTAAAAAAGTTCTAATAATTTTTAACATTAGTATCAGTACCTATCAGTGAGTTTGGGCCCCTGTTTTTGAATCAATCTTTAGTTCGGCAACCGTTTTCTAATCGTAATCCATTACAAAACCAATAAATTTCCGAATACAGTTGAACTATGTTATTTTATATGTAGTGCCAATGAATCAGCGGTTTGGAACTTTGGATCTACGTAGCGCTGCTTGGTGGCAGAAAAAATATCGAAAACCCTGATTGAAAATGTTGAGAATTCCCGGGATTACTCACGGCGCGAATTGCCCCTGCTCTAAATCCAATGATTTAGGATATTATTTCATGTTAACAGATCTATGCGTTGTTTTGTTAACGGGTGAGATAGGTATTCTGGTATCAGAAGGTCAGAAGAAGAAGGCAAGATGTGAGAAGGCCTACTGTAAAAACGATAGTTACCTGCTTCTGAAGATACTATTATCTATGTATACCTACTACTATAATTATACATTGGCATTACAGGATGATATTGATCGTGTAGTACAATGGAGCCACGATAATAAACTATATTTTAATGTGACCAAGTGCTCATCAATATCTTTTAGCAGGTCGCACAGTCCAATACATCATCAATACTCAGTGGATGAAACACCGATGGAGCGAGTTACTGAAATGCGCGATTTGGGCGTTCACTTCACGGCTGACCTTTCCTTTACAGATCATATTGTCAAGACTTGTAAAAAGGCATACAGGAATTTAGGATTTGTTATGAGGCAGGCGCAGAGTTTTACGAATGTGGGTGCTATACGCGCGCTGTACGAAGCTCTGGTCAGAAGCCACTTAGAATGTAATTCTAATATCTGGAGCCCCCATGAAGCCAAATATAAATTTATGGTAGAGAGGATACAAAATAAATTTGTAAGGTTTTTATACCTTAAGTGTTACGGTGTGTACCCATTCTACCCTCTCATGTACCCTACTTTATTCGTACTAGGAATGGTAGGGTATAACAGGCTAGAGGTTAGGAGGGAGTTGGCTCTAGCGTCTTATATTGTCAAAATTTTGCGCGGTAAGATCAGTAGCCCGGGCCTTCTGGCTATAATGAACCTGTGCGTCCCAGACCGGTACGTGTGGCGCCGGCGCCGGCCGCCGCTGCTGGCCGAGCCGCGCGCGCGCACCGGCCTGCTGCGCGCCGCGCCGTGGACGAGGGCCCTGCGTACGCTCAATCAGGTTGCTACCCGGATCGATTTGTTCCATTGTTCTGAGAATGCTTTTAATATAACTACTTTGTTCGTTTTATGTTACGTGTCTAATAATTAATGTGTATTTAGGTTTAAGTTTACTACACTGTCGCATTGGGTAACTGTCATGATAGTTGTAATGGTACTTGTAATAAAAATAAAAATAAAAAATAAAAATAAAATATTGTAACTAATTATCATGTATATGTTATACATGTATTATGTAGTATGCAATAAAGATATGAATATGAATATGAATAATTCCGTCCGCCTGCCGTGTACATCAAAATCATAAATTTGTAACATTGGACTATGTCACTCTAAATAACGCCTTCATTGGAATAAAAGCTGCTCAAAATTTAAAATTTTTGACGCTTACCATAGGCGTCACCAATAAAAGCGTCTAAAGTTGAGACTTCAGAACGAATAATTCTTAAAATCAATATTGTTTTACTAATAGGTAAACGTCGGAATGAAGTTAAAATTAGTTAATATACGCGAGTTTATCCGTTTTCATAGTTTTATTTCATGAGTAATCCTCGCGGTAACCGAAGAAAATATTAATAGGTAAGAGCTTCTTAATACCTACGAAATTAAATAAATTCTGACAAGATAGGAAAAAACTTAAAGTTCGAATGCAATAAGGATCTAGATGGCCTTGGCGCCCGACGCGCGACATTTACGGCCAGTTTCACAATCCTCGGATTATAATCCTTTGGATATAGTACATTTCCTAACTAGTGCGGGAAAACTTTTTTTCGGCGAGGGTGAAAGTTGGAGCCCGAGTGAAACGAGTCACCCGAGTTAAAAAAAGTTTTTGCACGTGTAAGGGACGATTTTTTTCATTACAAGTGCGTCAAAAAGAGTAATTACCGCGCGCGAAGCGTGCGCAAAGTTCGTTTTTGCGCAATAGTTAGGAAAAAAATATTACTCTCCTTTTCCCCAGACATATAAAGGAAAAGGGTTGCTAATATTTATGTGACGAATATTTTTTATTCGGGGATGGTGAAGCATATCATCATCGTCATCATCATATTGGTGGAATGATATCCACTGCTGAAAATAGGCCACCCGCAAAGATTGCCACAATTTAATGACCGGTTCTGTGCCACTCGCATCTAGCGGACTCCTGCGACCTTCACCCTGGTGAAACACGCCTTTACTCAACTAAAGTAAAGCGAAATGTAAATAGGCCGTATTGGCCGGGCTTGAATAATGTCGCTCCACGTAGAACGAGTAACTTCAAACACTAAAAAGTGTAAAAACCTAAGACAACAAAATAATGTATAAGGTTGACATATTATAAAGCAAGTTTTGCCATGCGACCCACAAAATTGCGGAAAAAAATTAGACCAGGATTAGAACTTGGAAACTCCACCTTTGTAGGCAAGGTCGCTACCGAGTAGATTACGAGGCCGTCGGTATGTGAAGATAAAAAATTTCTATTTAATTCAATAATTTTCTGAATTGACATGAGATTTCGTGGCATAAGATTTTAAATACAATGATTAATGTGTAATAAGTGCGATTGTAAACCAAGAACAATAATTGGATTTTATTGGTGTATCGCTTAGGTGTACGTGTTACGTGCGATTGTGAGCAAAAGTACAATAAAATTCGACTGGCATAAAACGGTTTTTACTTGAACCTCATCACTACAACCGTTCTCTACTTTGCCAGTTTCATTTGCCGCCATCGTTTTCTTTTTTAATAAAACTAATAAAAAAACAAAATGATTCCTGTTTAAATTTTCTATAAATTGAAACTGTTAAAGTTGTCGTGAAAGACAAGTAGTTTGTTTCGTAACACCCGAATGTGCTATACATAAAGTGTAAAATAGAACTACCTATTTACTTCAATGGGTTTATTGATCCAATGATCATGTAGTTATTTATCTGGACTATAGGTATTAGACAAGTTTTTGAACTCGTCATCATCATATCAGCCGAAAGACGTCCACCAGTCGACGTCTTAGACCTCCTCCAAAGATTGTCACAATAAGCGGCCTTGCGCCACCCACCTCTATTGGAGTCCTGCGACCTTCCTCCTATGTCTTCTTCTTCTACCTAGCGTTGTCCCGGCCTTTGCCAGGGTCCGCTTTCATGCTATGTACATTTCCCCCACTTTGCGCGATCCTGGGCATCTTCTACTGTAAGCCCATTCACAGTCACACTCATGTCAGCCTTCACGACATCTAGCCATCGCTTCTTTGGTCTGCCGCGGGGTCGGGAGCCGTCAAGGGCTAGGTTAGGGCATATGTTTCCTACGTAGTCAGGTGGCCCACGACAAACGTGATCAAACCACCGAAGACGGCATTCTTGAAGCTTCTCCGCTACGTCCGGATGACCTTCCTCCTATGTGCTGTGCGATATTCCCGCGGACTTACTTTCTATCCATCCCACTCGTATCTACTCGCATATTGGTGCGAGCGAGCCGGATAGAAAGTAAGTCTGCGTTAATAATATAGCGGCAGCTCATGATACGACTGATACGAGTACGGCTCCTGATTTTTGAACTAATCAAATATTTTTTTCTTTTCAGTAAGCTAGCTACGTCGGATCCCACTTCTGACGTTGTGTTAGTTAATTCTTTTTTCATCACACCTGCTGTCTAAGCGCGCCATTGCTTGCATCATGCATAGCGGGAGTAATAGAAAAATGAAATTCAATAGGGAGTTATAGAAATGTCAGATCGTCATTTAATAATTGTCGTAAAACTTTTTTTTTGTCGGCAAGTGTGATGATAAAACATTGTATGCATCACGGTCAGTAAGCGGAATACTAACTCGAGTCATTAAAAGCCGTACTTACCTCCCTTGGTGCACAATGTACTATTATTTGGTAATTATTCTTCATTACATGTGAGTTGGGTTTACATCGTAAATCCCGTCAGATATCGTGGCGTGTGTCACAACTTTCGGTTGCCCGTGCCGTCTTCGTAGCCTAGTTACATGAAGGTCAAGTGTGGTCGTGCCTTTCTCGTATGAGTTCACGTTCGCAGTTCTAGCTTAGACGGCAATTTACCGTAGCCCGTTTGTTAGGGAATTATTAGTCTTTACTCTAGCAACATTTGACGTTTTCTATTCACTCCATCACTCACCGGATATCCCCAAATCAAAATATATCATTCAGTCACTCATTGACTCAAAACTTTTACTTTTGCAAAACTTTCAATGGCCGACACAGTGTCTCGCTTCATAATAATTTTAAAATTCAATAATTGTGGTAATTTCTCCTGCCTTATGCATTTATATTGTTTCTCCGCTTAACTTCAAAGACTAAAGTGACTGACGTGACAAAATCTAATAAGAAAATCAAGATAAGAAGAAAGCAGGCCTGCTCCACGAGGGATCCCTCACAACACAAGTAACAATTACCAAGACTAACAAGGTACTGTCGATTTTCTCCCTTTCCTCTTAGTTTTCATTCTGTTCCTAACATAAAAATTTGTTCCTTCGAACCTTATTTGTGAAATTTCGTGTCAAAATTCTAAAGTTAAATTCGTACGTAAAACTTTTGTCGGCCATTTTTGCTAAGTCATCTTTGAAATATTCGCCTTACTTTTCCCATAAAGTAATAAATTGTCTGCACACGGTGCATTTTGTTGTCTGCAAGTTGCATTTGTCTTGCTTTAATCTAAATTAAAGTAATTAAGTATCTGCACATGTCGTGTATTTTGTGTCGAAAGTGACTGCATGCAAATGCATTTTGATTTGTCTTACGAAAGTAATTTGTGTCTGCGCGTGTCGCATTTTATGTCATACTTGTCTTGAACGTGTTTGTAATTACGATTCATACGTTTAATTTTCTGCTAGGGCATAATTAAATCCTTTGATCAATCTTTTAGAGGTTGTGAAAATAATAAGTTCGTTTTTTACAAATTTGACGGTGGATTTGTACCTATAATTCTTTAGTTAGTGTTGGTAGAAATGATAACCTTCGTCGATCGATACGTTCATTTTTAGTTCATACCATTCATTTTAGTCTATGCCCGTGAGCGAACTGAGTGAGTGAACTAACGATTGTCACTACTGTCATCTGTCAGTTCGGTTTTCAACTTTGACTTGAATCGTGCGGTTATTTGTTTACGTTTAATTTGTGATGTTTGTCTAATAAATAATAGTCAAAATGAGTGCCGACATTCGATACAAATTAGCAAAACTTCAAGTAGATCTGTTGTATAACGCGTCGGAGTGCGCCAATGATAGCGAATCGAAATTGTTAGAGTTCACGACGCGGTGTAACGAGCTGCTTCAAATAAAAAATGATTTTAAAGAAACTTACGTGTCTGTGGAGGCGGGGAAACGTGCTGGCTTCGACTCCGAAAAACATATGCAAGAATACTTAGAGTATGATACAAAGTTAAACAAAGTAAGTGTTCTTTATGCACAATTATGTCCAACTGATAACTCGCCACCGACAAATGTAAACAACTATCAAAATTGCGTGCAGGATATACCACTGCCTCGTATTTCTCTTCCGACTTTTGACGGAGATGTCACTAAATGGACAAATTTCATAAATATATTCAAAAATATTGTTGATGAGAGTTCGACACTCAAGCCTGTGAGAAAATTACATTATTTAATTTCATGTTTATCAGGTGAACCTCTGAACTTGGTTAAACATTTACCACTCACTGATGAGAATTATAGGGTTGCCTTAACCTTATTAGAGAACCGTTTCTCTAATATTCGTCTAATTGCTGACACCCATTTGGAAGCAATTATGTCTCTTCCGACAATAGTCAACATGAAGTCTGATTTAAGGCGTTTTTTAAACTTGTTTAATGAACATTCAGCTGCTCTTCGAGCATTGAAATTTAAACCTGACGACTGGTCATTTATTCTATTACATATTCTGTTAAGGAAGTTACCAATCGAATTACGCGGAAAATTTGAATTAAGTTTAACGGGGTCAGATATCCCTAAATATTCTGAACTTCTAACTTTCTTGGAATGCCAGTGTAAGGCATTGGAAATGTCTAATGCTTTAAAGACATCTGTTAGTGGGCCATCTAAACCACTAGCTTTCAAGGGTCAACAACCTAAGCATAATCCAAAAATGGTGATGCATGTCCAAGAAAGTAAGAAGGAAATAAGTTGCAGATATTGCAATCTTGATCATTACATGTATATGTGCAATAAATTCAAGGCTTTGAATATTCAACAGCGTCGAGATTTTTTGAAATCTAAAAATTTGTGCTTTAACTGTTTTGGATCCCATAAATATCATGAATGTAGCTCATTACATAAATGCAAAATATGTCAGGCTAAGCATCACACTTTGATCTGTGCATCTTCTCCAAATGTTGAGGTTTCTATACCTGCAGTCAAATCTGCTGCTGTCATTGCTGAAAGGTGTGAAGCTTCTGCTTCTATAGATGAAAAAGAATTAAATTCCATTGTTAACAATGCTACATTGAAGTCCTTTCCTAAAAAGGACAGCAAGCTTAACTTGCCACATGTGACTTTAGGTACTGCTATGGCTCTTGCAGGAAATGGTGATGGACACTTTCAGGCAGTTCGGGTGTTTATCGACCCAGGAGCGGAGTGTTCAAACATCTCTGAGGAATGTGTTCAGCGTTTACAACTCAAACATAACCATGAGCCAGTAGCCATCTATGGAGTAGGACCCTGCTTACCCCATAAGTCACATGGCTTAGCCAATATATTTTTAAAATCAATGACTTCAGACAAACCATTGTTGACTGTATCGATCGGCTGTTGTTTTGAAATATGCGACTCGCAATTTACCTTCAGTCTCTCTGTCTGCGGACATAAAGTCAAACTATCAGAATCTGCAATTGGCAGATGATGACTTCTTCCTGTCTAGGCCAATAGACATTTTACTAGGCGGTGACGTCTATAATGACATTTTCTGTGGTGAGAAGGTGTGGCCTTCTCACAATTTACCGGCAGCTTACAAAACTGTCTTTGGTTGGGTTATCATGTGTAAATCCTCTCAATTCAATGACCCTGTTCCTCATCTGTTGTCACATCATGTGTCATTAGATGATTGTTTGACAAAATTCTGGGAGATTGAACAGATTCCAGATTTTATACAACCTGATCCTGATGATCAAATTATCGAGGATCATTTTTCGAAAACGGTCTCACGAGATGATGACCACCGATTTGTTGTTCGTCTACCCTTTAAGGGAAATGAAAGTGAGTTGGGTGATAGTCATCAGTTGGCTACTCGGAGACTTTTAAGTTTGGAAAGAAGATTTAAAAGGGATCCTGAACTTAAGTTAGAATATAGCAAGGTATTACAAGAATACCTAGATGAAAATCACATGGAGCCTGTATTTGATCCACCTGGTAGTGGCAAATACTATTTAAGTCATCATGCAGTGACCAAAGAGTCATCTACAACAAAATTGAGAATAGTCTATAATGGTTCTATGCCCACTTCCACTGGTTTGTCTTTGAATGACGTTCTGCACGTTGGACCCAAACTTCAGCGTAGCATAGTGGACATATTGTTACGTTTTCGTCTTCACCCTCTTGCATTCACTTGTGACATCAAGGCTATGTACAGACAGGTACTCGTGCACCCTGAAGATCGCGACTATCAAAGAATTCTCTGGCGTCAACATTCTGATGATCCCATTGAAGAATTTCGTTTAAAAACCGTAACTTTTGGACTTTCTCCAAGTCCATATCTTGCGATGAGATGTATTTTGAAACTGGCAGAAGAAGGAAAAGTTACACACCCAGTCGCTAGTCAAATTTTGTCTAATCAAATTTTCGTTGATGATATAGTGACAGGAGCTTCCGACGTTGACAGCGCTCGGGAGATAAGAGCGCAATTGGTCGACCTTCTTCGCCAGGGGTGTTTCGAGTTGCGTAAATGGTCCAGCAATAATAGTGAATTTTTGTCCGACTTGCCTGACAATGTCCGTGAAGGACCATTGTCATTTGAACCTCAAAATGAAGGGTCCGTTAAGGTGCTCGGTGTTAAATGGAACCCAATGTCTGATGCGTTCACGTATCATAGTAGAATTTCAAATACTGGAATGACAAAACGTGCTGTGCTTGCTAATATAGCTTGCATATACGATCCGTGTGGTTGGCTAATGCCTGTGGTATTTACAGCAAAGGCTTTCATGCAACGGCTGTGGCTTTTGGGCATCGGTTGGGATGACCCTTTACCTGTCGAGGAACAAACTCAATGGCTCTCGTTCATTAATGAGTTCAGTGAATTATCAGATATTAAACTACGCAGATTTGTGTTGCCTGCCGATGGCAATAAGTTAACTATTCACGCTTTTTCCGATGCGTCTCTTAAAGGCTATGCTGCTGTAGTTTACCTACGGGTTGAGAAAACCAATAATGAAGTGTAGGTCCACTTGCTGTTATCTAAATCCAAGGTTGCACCGATTAAAACGAAGATGACGGTGCCACGTCTAGAGCTATGTGGGGCTCTCTTAGCGGCTAAATTAGCTAAACATTGTTCTGAGTTGATTCATCTTGCACATGACATTGTAATATGGTGCGATTCTAATATTGCATTGTCGTGGATACGCACACCAGTACATCAGTTAAAGATGTTTGAAGGAAATCGAGTTTCTCAGATTCTAGCAAACACCTCTCCTTCCTGTTGGAGACATGTACCATCTTCAATGAATCCTGCTGATGTGGCATCCCGAGGTCTCATGCCTTCGGAACTTGGCTCTCATCCTCTTTGGTGGTCGCCACCGTGGCTTCAACAATCACCAGACACTTGGCCGTCTGATGATTCACGACAGCGCAAAACTGTGTTGTCTGATTTAAGTGAAAAACAAGCATCTCCTATCCAAGTAAGCAAGGTCACTTATGACCAGGACTGTCCTGACTTTATGTCAAAATATAGTTCACTTCACACGCTTGTGAAGGTTCAAGGATATTGTCTCCGATTCATTCATAATTGTAGGAATCCTAATTCAAAACGGGTTGGTCCGTTAAAGTGTGTAGAATGGCGTACTGCCTTATACTCTTTAATAAAAATTGTGCAAGCTTCAGTCTTCACCACTGAGTTAAAACTTGTTCAAAAGGGATTGTCACACCGAACTAAATTGCGAAAGCTGTCTCCCTTTATCGATTCGGAAGGGTTACTACGCGTGTTAGGAAGATTAAGTTACACCAACCTATCCACACAACGTAAACATCCTGTGATTCTCCCGAAGTCACATCATTTAACAATACTGTTAATAAATTACTATCATGAGCTTTACTTGCACGTGGGTACACCCATGTTATTGTCACTCTTGCGAAAGCAATTTTGGATTTTATCGGCTCGGACTGTTATTAAACAACAAATTTGGAAATGTCACAAATGCTTTAAGGCTAATCCAAAACCTGCAGACTATCTAATGGCTGATTTACCTCCATCGAGACTAGCTCCCTGTCGACCCTTCTCGAAGGTTGGAGTAGACTATGCCGGCCCTTTTTCTATAAAAACCAGTAGATTGAAACGGGCTCCAATTGCTAAAGCATATTTGTGTATATTTGTCTGCATGGTCACGAAAGCTTGTCATTTGGAGTTGGTGTCAGACCTTTCTACCGACTGTTTCTTAGCCTGTTTAACACGCTTTGTCAGTAGACGAGGGTGGTGTACTGACATATACTCCGATTGTGGAACCAACTTTGTTGGAGCCAACAATCACTTGAAAGAACTCTATTCCTTTTTAAAAGGGAATATTGAACATTCTGATGTTCAAAATTATTTTCTCAAACATCAGCTTCAGTGGCACTTTAATCCCCCCTCCGCTCCAAACATGGGAGGACTATGGGAAACGGCCGTACGGTCTACAAAACTATTATTAAAACGCGTAATAGGTGAAACCATCTTTACTTTTGAGGAAATGGCAACTCTGTTTTCAAAAATTGAATCTATTTTAAATTCTCGACCTTTATGTCCAATTTCTGATGACATTAATGAAATAGACGTTTTGACACCAGCCCATTTTCTTGTTGGGGATAATATGGTATCGTTACCAGAATACGAATTTCATGCAGAAAAGCCTAACAGATTGTCTCGTTGGCAATTTTTACAAAGTTTAACCCAACAGTTTTGGCGGCGGTTTAATGTAGAATATTTGCATCATTTGCAAACCCGCTCTAAGTGGTTTAAACCATCAGAAAATCTTAAAGTTAATGACGTAGTACTTATCATAAACGAAAACACTACTCCTTATTGTTGGAAGTTGGCACGCATCGTTTCCTTGTCGCCAGGCAAAGATGGTGTAGCACGTGTAGCTTCTTTGAAAACTAGTACAGGCAATAATTTAGTTAGACCAATATCTAAACTTTGTCCTCTTCCTTATCAACACTGACTAAATGTAAGAAATCTATAACTCAGTTTAACATAATTATAAGTTTCTTAGCAATAATATATTTTCTTGTGCTCTGGCAGATAATTCTTAGTTTACATTAAGAAATCTTGGAGATTTCTTCCCGGGCAGTATGTTAGGGAATTATTAGTCTTTACTCTAGCAACATTTGACGTTTTCTATTCACTCCATCACTCACCGGATATCCCCAAATCAAAATATATCATTCAGTCACTCATTGACTCAAAACTTTTACTTTTGCAAAACTTTCAATGGCCGACACAGTGTCTCGCTTCATAATAATTTTAAAATTCAATAATTGTGGTAATTTCTCCTGCCTTATGCATTTATATTGTTTCTCCGCTTAACTTCAAAGACTAAAGTGACTGACGTGACAAAATCTAATAAGAAAATCAAGATAAGAAGAAAGCAGGCCTGCTCCACGAGGGATCCCTCACAACACAAGTAACAATTACCAAGACTAACAAGGTACTGTCGATTTTCTCCCTTTCCTCTTAGTTTTCATTCTGTTCCTAACACCGTTATTTCTGTTTCTATCCTCATTGTAAAATGGCACAGTGTGGAAACTAGAATACCTATATATACATGGTAGTTACTTGGTACAGGTACAGGTATACTGAACCCGTTTGAAACTGTACAATTATGATAGGTACATCTTCACATTACATCACATCATCAGCCTATGATAGTCCACTGCTGGACGTAGGCCTCTCCTATTAACTATGCTTATACACGCATTAGGAGGTAAATGCCCATAATCGCCACGCTGGGCAAGCGGATTGGCGATCGCAGTAATGTAAAGGTACATCTTAACTTTGTCTAAAATGGTTGAATGACGATTTTTTGAACTAAATGTCAAAATCATATCAACATAATTTATTGAATTTAAACTTTCGTGCGACATAATAACTATAAACCGTTTAATTATATTAACAGAATTTATTTCGCTTTTAAATCCTTATTTACAAATCTGTACCTACAATGTATATTTGTTTTGTTTTTGTATATGTACATAAATGAAATCTAACTAACTATTTAACCTTCAGTCTATTCTAGTTTATTAATAGGTAAAAATCAGAAATATTTATTTTAAATAAAGAATATGCATTACAGGCATCACCTTAAATAGTTATGCTAGGCTAGAGATCAAACAATAACCTAGCATTTGTAGGCGAGCATCGAGCACCACTAGCACCAGCCTCTCTCTCTCTCCATCTGTTTTCCTTTTCAGATCTCTCTCAGATCGGACTTTGCCTTGCCTTACCTTGCCTTACCATCATTTTCTCTCTCGCCATACCCATGGCAAATTTTCCTTCAACAGCCTCTCAACACCGTCCCCAAATGTCGGTGCAACGACCGTCCCACCTTCGTGGGATGCGACCCGGCCACAGCTGCAGTAGCGGAAACGTGGGAGCAGCCACACATACTCCAGGAGGAGTATCGTTTGTATATTCAGTCAGTCATTTGCAGGTACGCGAGTGTGACCACTGAATTTTTACTTATATTTCTATTAAGAGTTTTGATACTAGAACATATTTTTGATATTTATTTCCACACATACATATACACCATAATATGAAGGTATGTATTGCAGGAATTATCAATCATATTAGTTAAGTACAGAACAGCAAGAAGGCAGAACCATTATCAATATGGCTATACGATTTTTATATGTTCTACAGTTTGTGTACAAACTTTGCGTATCGCCTTACATAACTTGCGTCTTGGAATCAGTGAAGCGATTCTTCGAAATATTATTCTCTCATCTATTGCTACTGTATGATTCATGAACAGATCAACGCCTCGTGACGTCATCGATCGTGACTGCTTCCGTAAACTCACGATTATATTTAGTGATTCATTGTACATTGATGACTCCTCGAACGATAAGAAAGTAACCTCTAGTACAGTGTCCGAATTGGATGACGATTAATTGATGAATAACTTAGTAATACTCTGGAAAACAGATGTAAGGTACTGTACTGACAATATGAAAGGCGATTGAAAGAGTTACATAAAAGTGGAAGCAGATTCGATGCAGTCTTGGGCACGAGTTTAAACTTTTACTTTTTGTAGCACAGCAAATAGTTATTATCTAATTAATTGAAATTATCACCGGTAGAAGGTAAAGTAAGTTTTTTTAGCTATTGCATTTGTCTAAGTAGTAGGTAAGTATAGATGCATAAAAACTAGGTTAGGTATCTATACCTTGGCAAATCAATTTGTAA
Organism: Thaumatotibia leucotreta; assembly: GCA_025490895.1. NCBI lineage: Eukaryota > Metazoa > Arthropoda > Insecta > Lepidoptera > Tortricidae > Thaumatotibia > Thaumatotibia leucotreta. The sequence goes on from JALPQI010018460.1 coordinate 16,892, forward strand.
GGAACTGTGTAATAGCGAAGGTCATGTAGGCTTTTTCTGGAACTTTCGGATTGCTACTAATACCCATAGAATTAATTGGCCATGTGACCGTACATTTTATGTCATTATTAGATCATTTTACTTTCGTATGCTTAGCAGCAGATATTTTCCATTGCAGTTTGATTAATGATTACATGAAATAGCCGTCAAAGTAGTATTTTAATTGAACCCCCATTGTATTTTAATGGGACACATTTTTTTTCTACTGGAGCGATTATCTCCGAAACTATTGACTTTAGAAAAAAACTTTTTTCTAAGACCCGTATTCTTTTTAAGAGACCTATTCAATAATACCCCACACTCTAGGATTACAGCAAATAAAAAAACATCCTCACTTCATCAATTGGTAAGTAACCGAAAAAAAAATTTTTTCTTGTTTTTATTGTACCAATTTGTTGGCATAATTAATATGTATATACCTGTACCAAATTGCAGATTTCTAGTATTAACGGCCCAAGTGGCCGTAGCTCAGTAGCTATGCTGCGGACAGACGGACAGACAGAACAGACAGACGGACATGGCGAAACTATAAGAGTTCCGTTTTTGTCATTTTGGCTACGGAACCCTAAAAACGGGGAAATTTTAACCTTCAAAAACACGTGTAATATAATCAATCGTTATCGCCATTAATACTATTACTTTTATCAAACCTTATCAATTTTTTTCATGGTGTATTGGTGACTTTACACTATTGCATCAAAAAGGCAAATTAACACTTTTGATATTTCACCTTTTGAAGATACCTATTTATTATTATTACGAGTAGTATCGTTTATTTCTTAAGGACACAATTTATAGATATTACATACATAGGTATCTATTATATTGCCAAACTTTATTAATAATTTGATGGCAGTTTGATCGCTCTTGATGTAGGTACAGTCAAAGAGAAAATAAGGTGTACACAAAAATGTTACAAAATATGTCCCAGTGCACTCTAACCTAATTCTGTGTAATAAGCACGTCGTAACATATTTATGAGCAGATTCTTTCGATACTTATTTTTGCACTTGACTGCACGTGTCATTTTCATTTATCCATGCACTACCAACATATCGCACACCTAGATCAAAACAGTATTAACTCAAAATTTATCTGTGTTGTAGATAAGGGTATATTCGTGATCTACAAAGTTCAAATTAAAAAATACATACATTTTGAGTTAATACTGTTTTGATCTAGGTGTGCGTATTATTCTTATAACGTATGTAATACTTTACGTGCAAGTTTTATGGGGCTTAAATTTAAATGAAATATAAAACTATTTTAAAAGCAGTGAAAACTGGTACAATTTTTAAGAGTCATTTCAATGGTTCTTTTGCTTATGTATTTAGGCATTTTACTTTGAAAAATCCGTGGAGTTACGCCGTATTCGATTTCAAATCATGAAGCAAGAACTAATATCAATAAAATTAAACAAGATTCTAACATGTACCATTTTAGCGTTTCACAGAAATATTAAGCTTAAGTTGAGTAGTATTTTACGATGGCTATATTGATTTAACCTCCAACTAACGGGTAACAAAATGTAACTTTGTAAGCAAATGTGCAATGAAGTCTCTTACTTTGTAGACTACTTAACTTTACAAAACAACAGTAAACAGCAGATTAAATTTTGATATGGGTTGATACACTACATTACCTAAAATGTAAAAGTAGTTAATACAATCGAATCATAATTAAGACACCTAGACAAAGAAAAATAACACAATACATGTAGTTACGACTTCTAAAAAGGTGCCACGAAATGGTTTTTTTTTCATGTGACGACGACGAAGGTAGATTGAGCTCTCAGCCCACCTGATGGAAAGCAGGAACTGAGGCCCATGGACATAACGATCAGAAAATCGCCTATGCGGTTCCTACCCTGAGGACTTTGATGGATTGCCTCTATCTATGCCAGTATTACACCGGCTATCTTACCCTAAACCGAAACACATCAGTGAAAACACTGCTATTTAGCGGCAGGTTAACGGGTAACACGGTGGTAGCTCCGGGCGTACCCTACACGAGTTCCTACATCCAGCAAAAGGTACATCTCAGCATAGTGGGATTCATCATTGATCTTCCTTTTGGAGAACCGTTGACGTGTCGATTTATGTGATGGATGATGACGACTATACTTAACGTACTTTACTTTGTAAGTACTTAATATACACACGCATAGAAACGAAATAGGATCAAACTAAGTATAATTATGTCGAAAAAAAAACTTTATATTACACGTAGGTAGGTATATATTTTTATGCGTTTGAGATGTGGTGCTAAGAATGCTCGGCACCCCTGGACAGCGCGCCGCACTAATGTGTCGGTCTTGGCAGAGCTTAAGCTGAACAGGCAGCCGCGCCTCTCAACAATATGCCTTCAAAGAATATTGCAGTACTTCGGACATATTATACTGTCGTGCTAACTAAAAAGGACGCATCTCCCATAGAACAACTATGAGAGATGCGTCTTTTTAACCAGTATAACGCGCCGAGGCACTGACAACTTAGAAAAGCTATTAATAGGCAATGTGGATGGCAAGCGACAAAGAGAACGTAGTCCCAGAAGATGGTCCGACCAGGTGTCCGAGGAACTAGAGATGCCGATATCTCTGGCCCTTAATCAAGCTCAAGAACGCAGTAGATGGAGAGGCCTTCTTCAGCGACTAACATCATGGCCACGATCCTCAGCAGTGAGCGGCCGACTTAAGGAGGATATATTTTTAACGAGTATATAAATACAGTGGGCATCTTGAGAACACACAGAATGAGATAGACACCAAATTAATGGGAACATGCCACCTTTTCCTGAATTACCTACGTATTTCAACGATCGTTCTCTGAGATCTTTACAACTTACTTGCATTTCTGACAAATCATTATTCATTGAAGCATTAAATGAGTATAGTTTCGACATAATGACGATTATTAATTTATAGCTAATGATAATAGATTACCGCAAAAAGTCGTTTTATCTTTTGCGTGCAATAACGAATCGTGCTAAGGACCCAGCCCTACAATAGAATCACATCAAGGTGGGGCAGAATGTATAAATAATCTAACAAACTAATTATCTAATTGTAAAGCACTCTTTTTAAAAC
>JALPQI010018461.1:0-21111 GCA_025490895.1 Thaumatotibia leucotreta
GAGAGCTTACTTTAGTCTTCATTTATTCTAAGACTTTGATCACTTAATACATTTCATGAATGATCTCATTTTTTTCCTTTTCACGTAATATTAGTTTAGCAATAATGTCCTTTTCTCATTGAACATTGTCACGGGGGCCAGTGGAATAAACGTCCATGGTACGCTGTGTAAATAGGCTCCGCGTACAAATTCGAACCTAAATTTACTCTTAAAGCCCGCTTTCCTTTACTTTTTTTAACGTAGGTAGAACATAACGTGAATTTTATGTAATAAAGTGCGAAGATATATTTTAATAATTAATGTGTACTTAGCGAAGGAACGGGCGGCAAAGCCGGCGCGGGCGAGCGCTCACTAGTCTCCTTCTAGTCACTGTGTCTCTCTAGTCCTCTCCTGTCTCTTCTCCGTCGGTCTCTCCGCTCCTCTTCCCGCTCGCCCGCGGGACAATACTCACAGTTCCCGAGCGCCCTGTACTCAACGTGTGTTTATATCGGCGGACCAATCATCCGCTCGAAATTTTTTCATTGTTGTATCAATTTCGCGAAATAAAGTGAAGCTTCGTTTATCTAGTCAACAACAAAGAGGCATCTAGAATAATTCGGCAATTTTTCGGCTACGGTTGTGTACACACTTTGGGTACTCGGTCGCGAAGCAAATAAGCTTAGTAAGTGTATGTACGGTTATTATATAAGTAGATGTACAAAAAGTAATACATTATTATAGATGTTTTAGCGTCAGATACATAGATATAAAGCAAAATATAATTATATATCGCATTCGTCCGTTTAAAGTAAGGGCTTGCGCTCGTGTCTAATCCCACGTACCACACTTAATGTTACGCCGTAGTTAAGATGTAATTCTGCCTCAGTATTATATACATTTAAGCTTATTTGTTACATAAGCTAATTTATATACACTATTTCTATTCGTTTCGGGCGTAGTGGCGTTACTACATAAGGAAGTCATATCAGAAGCGTCCCGGCATTACTCGCAGCGCGCGTTGACGTGCGAGAGAGCAGGATGGCCGAGTGGCCGACCGGCGCGACGCCCGCTCGCGGCGAGTCATGCTAGCGCCCGCAGCTTATCTTACCGCATTTACGTAACTTATGTAAGTTACTCACTGTTTAAAACGTAAGTTAATCCCGCATCAATCGCTGTATTTTTAATAAACTGGAACTTACAAGTCGACCACATATTTTTTTATTCGAAAGTTTTTGCTCAATATCCAGCTGTCACCGTTAAATATCGGATGTTTTAAACTGATTGTATATTCGTGGTTCGTCAATAATATTGATGTCGTAGAAAACCTGGTTTCTGTACCTTTTCCTTGTCACTTTCATGTATTTTAAATAAGTACATTATAATAAATGGTTTGATGATTTTTGTGTTTACTGTGCTGCATTTTATTGTGAGTTCGAAGTTCAAATTGAATCAATAAATAGAAATTTAAATATTGGTGTTATTATTGGCGGTTACCGCTTTAGCATTAGGTATTCCTCCCGTTTATCAGTCAAGAAACGCGTTTCTCAAAAGCTTGTAACTTGTAATACAAGTGGAAGTCTCTGTTTAACGTCATTAAAGACAAGGACTTCCGCTTGTATTACAAGTTACAAGCTTTCGAGAAATAGCCCCCAGCGAGTTATATGGAATAGATAACATGATGACTCATATTAAAACTACCGGCTTATCCAAAATTTTATTTTCGATAGAAAACATGAAGTCAGATCAAGGCTAGCCGAAGTGACAAGGCTATACGAGTCGTAGATATATCTCTGTCCCTAAACTGAATTGCATTAGTACGTCATGGTAACCCCCCAGGTCCCGGTATGGTCTACTGTGAATCATCCTTGACAGGGACCTATCATAAACTTTCTTTGGTCTCTATGGACCTACTAAGACCTAATGTAAATTCTTATTTCAAAATCCCACGTGTTTTACAGTCAAAGGCAAAATATTAAAATAATAAAAAATAATAAAATGTCATAGTGCACTTTAATTTTGTGTAATAAGGAGTTCGTAACATAATATAAGAGGATTCTTTCATATTTTTGCACTTAACTGTGATTTTCTCCAGGGGCGTAGCTAGGGTAAAAGGCGCCCGGGGCAGGCGCCAAATTTGCGCCCCCTCCCTTAACTGAACTTAAAGGGTTCCTAGTTAGTACGGAACACTTAAAATTTTCCAAAAGGCAGGAAAAAAAGTTGATTTTCATCCGACTTCAAAAAAGGAAGAGGTTCTCAATTCGACTATATTTTTTTATGTTTGTTACCTCAACTATAATGTCTGTCTGTGTATATTTAGGCTAATAAGTACTAAATGTACATGTAGGACCAGGATATAAACTATTTCCATACTTTTATATTAAAATTTCTGCAAATAAGGCATTACGTGGTTAACAAAAGAAAAAAGTGGAATCTAAAGAAAAAGACTAAAAAAAAATACAGTACGGACTTTCTGAAATAAAGTTTTTAAATTTACCTTTCTAGCATTTTGTGAATTAAGGCATAACTAAACATTTTTGATTTCTTCATGTGTAAATTATGCATAAGGAAATAAAAAAAAATTGGCTGGTTTGGAGCCCCCTCTGATATTACGCCCGTGAAAAATGTACCAATTTAGCATTTTTTAATTTACGCATAAAGATTTTCTTTATGTGTCGATTATGCACAATGAAAACAAAAATGTTGGCCGATTTGGCGCCCACCCTAATTTGATTTCTTTATGTGTAAATTGTGCATAAGGAAATAACAATTTTTGGCCGGTTTGGAGCCCCCCTGATATTACGCCCGTGGAAAATGTATTCATCTAGCATTTTTTTAAATTACGCATAAAGATTTTCTTTATGTATCGATTATGCACAAGGAAATCAAAAATGTTGGCCGATTTGGCGCCCACCCTAATTTGATTTCTTTATGTGTAAATTGTGCATAAAAAAATAACAAATTTTGGCTGGTTTGGAGCCCCCCTGATATTACGCCCGTGAAAAATGTACAAATCTAGCATTTTTTAAATTACGCATAAAGATTTTCTTTATGTGTCGATTATGCACAAGGAAATCAAAAATGTTGGTCGTTTGGCGCCCACCCTAATTTGATTTCTTTATGTGTAAATTGTGCATAAGGAAATAACAATTTTTGGCTGGTTTGGAGCCCCCCTGATATTACGCCCGTGGAAAATGTACCAATCTAGCATTTTTTTAAATTACGCATAAAGATTTTCTTTATGTGTTGGTTATACACAAGGAAATCAAAAATGTTGGCCGATTTGGCGCCCACCCTAATTTGGCGCCCGGGCAAAATGTACCTTTCTAAAATTTATGCATTCCTACAGATTTTCTTCGTATGTAAATTACGCATAATAAAATCAAAATATTTTGCCAATTTGACGCCCGGGGAAAATGTACCAGTCTAGCCTTTTATGTCTTGCATTGCATGTTCGATCCCCAAAAGATTCGCATTGAGACTCCCATAACAACTTTTTTAGTCCAGCCAGAAGCTGGATATTACGAACAAAATAAGTTTCTTGCTGCAGACACTTACCCCCTTATTCATAAACGTTTGTTAACTTAACAAACCGCTAATAATTGTTTGTCCCTTTTGCTCTTATGGACACATTGTTAAGACCGAAAGGGACAAACAATTATTAGCGGCTTGTTAAGTTAGCAGACGTTTATGAATAAGGGGGTTAATATTTAGTCATTTCGTAGCTTTTATGGTTGACAAATTAACGGCATTTATAGATTTTGGAAAAGGAGATAGAATGTAGAATGTAACAAAACATATAGCGGTAATCCGGTTAGAGGAAAATTCAGCACCATTATCCAATTAGGAAAAAGTAGTAGAAATTAGGCCGTGTGGTGACGGCAGTAAGAATACATTTGTCACCACCCGAACTCTTCCCGCGGGTGTCGTAAGAGCCGACTAAGGGATTAAAGTTTCACTGACCATCCTTTGATACACATTACTGCGATCGCCAATCCGTTTGCCCAGCGTGGCGATTATGATACTGATACTGATACTAGTGGCCACTCCAGCCAGCAGTTCTGCTGCAAGGACTCGGAAGAGGTGACTACGAGAGGGAGGAAGTGTTAGTGCAAAATGGCATATGGTGTTCGCATGTCCGTCCTGCCTCACCATAAGTGGTACCGAGTCGATGGTGAATGTCAGTTTCACACCACACCGACTGAACCTCAAACACTAAAGCAATTCGGTTACTCGAGCACACCTACTCGTTTAGCACCAACGTCCGCCGCCCCACCGCAGGCATCAACAACCTGCCCGAGACACTGGAGCACCAAGTAGATAGGACGGAGTGTAGGGTTCGCAGTCAGGATAGTAGGAGTGACAGGAGGTGGAGCCGACCCGAATACAAGGCATCGTGAAGCCAGCATGAGGGAGATAGATACTATACTTGATGTGTAATATATACTAAATATGTGACTGCATTGTGCCCCCCAACCCCATTTTTCTTTCATGGTCTTCCAGTACTTTTTTTTCTTTTTGATATATCCAGCATATCTTGAAATTGAAGCATATCATGACATGTGTATGTGAAGTAAATATAATCCTTATTCCGATCGTTTTTCCTTTTAGCTGCATAAAACCACGAGACTTTTCTTGAATGTAGTGTTGACTAACGGCCATAAGATTATTTGTTACATCTCATACATGATAAATGATTTTATCGTATTCCATTTTGATGCAAGTATTTTCAGGTGCGATGAACTATCTGCTGTCGTTGTTTGTTCCAGGCACGTGACTCTTTTCACAAGCGCGTTTGTCTGTATCTGTCCTGTATTAAAACCATAACTACTACACCACTATAACACTATTACTCACACTTAAATATATATTAAACACTTAATTTATAGCTGTCGATATACTTCTTATCTTGTCCGAGTTACATCGCTGAATCGTGAATACGACTATTATCCATAATTGTGGATCCTCAGTCCACTGCTAAACCCTCACAGCCATTACGGTACACTTCAATACTGTTTTTTTTCTCTATCATCAGTAGCAACGTACGTAGAGTACAGGTCTTCCCTATTTTATTTTTCCCCCAGAGTGGGCCAGCATTCTTTCTAACACCGTCTTCCATTCTTGTTGGGGGTCTATCGATATCTAAATATCAACCTCCTGGCTAATAATAGATTGATTACCCATGTGTACACCGACGAAACATTCAATTCACTAACTGTTAGTAATAACGTTTAACCAGTATTGTGTCACAATAGACAAATTGTTGCATTATACCCCAAAAAAAAAGGGATATACCTATTTAAAAATTTTTAGTTGCCGCGTGCCGCAGCTCGCAGGGTCCATCACTATTACAAGGAACGTTTATATTGTATTCTCACACTCACTTTAATAATTCACTCACTGGCCACTATAAAATTAAAAACACTAAATATTTGTATGGCACACACATATTACATTAGATTTAGACATTTCCCAAAATTGATAAACGAATACAAAATGATTTTACCAAAATAGACATGCTTAACAGGCCTGCACGTGTACTTAAATCTTATGCAAACATCTGGTCAACAAAAACGCAATTGTTTTGTGGATTTTTACGATATCCCCTAGGGGTTGCTTATTGCTTATAGATTTTTTACCACTTTCTTAAAAAAGCCTTATCTCTGCCAGGCTTGTATCTCGCAAATGTCGGGACCTATTCAAAATGTTTTATGATGACAATTTAGGCCATTTGTTCGTAGTTATTAGAATTTCTCCGACTTTTTAGTGATTTTATGGCTTGCTGTTACCAGACATATTCACCGTTAGTGAAACGTGGGAAAATGATTGACATACCTGCGGAGATTTGTCAATGTGCTAGTACATATTTAATTTCTCAATGTGCATTTAACGGTGTGTGGATTATTTTTATTGTTTAAGTCTCTCGCGATAGTGTAAGTAGGTACTTCATATTTACCCTTAAAATCAGCAGCACATTTTTTTCCACTCGGGCTGCATTTATTTGTGACATGTATGTAGGCCTTAAGTAATTTTTGGCAAGTAATTTATACAAAGTAAAAAATTAATTGGCTTGATCTCCCCTGAATTCCCCTTTTTTAATTATAAACTCTTTGCAGCAGTGTGTTGACTGTGGGGTCCGACCGGGGAACGTTCGCGCACTCACTAGACTCTGTACACGTTTTACACATAAATGTATTTACATAGTGGGACACTTCACAAGTTCACATTCGCATATAACGCGCACTTTCGTACGATTGAACACTTTCACGAAAATGATAATCCGACATAATATTAAAATAACCAAATACACAATACACATAATAAAACACATTGTTTGAACACTTTTCATGAAAATGAATCCGACATAGTATTAAACACCTACACAATGTAAACTTACATAACAATTTACTTTAAAACTTGAAACTTAATTTTAATTTAAGTTAGAGAGGTGAGAGGAGATTTCAAGATTATATTAGATAGGTTGAGATTGAGTTTGTCAGGTCCTGTTATGCCTTTTGCAACGAAAAATCTAAATCAAAACGATCTCACCAAGTTTCCTGAGGGAGTAGGTGTTATATGCGGCTGTATCCGCTACGCTTGCGCGGCTTGCGCCTGGTCGCGCGAGGCATGCGGCTGCGCACGATGTCGCGGGTTATCAAACGCACTAACACGCACTTGCACACACTCACTGAGACACGAAAATATTATATGGACGCGGCACTTTAGAATACATAGGATAACACTATTCGCGTAATTGTAAGCAGAATTTAAAGTCGGGCTCAAGGGCTTTCTCTAATATTAGCACCCAAAAATGTTGCATTCGCTTCCGCAAATGTTGCGTGCACATCTGGTATCGGCGCCTATTGTCTTCGTGGGACAATTGGGCCTTAAAGGAGCGGCAGGATAATTGGGAAGCGACCGCTCAGCTCGGTGTCCGAAACGAAACTCCAGTTTGCCCAGCGTGGCGATTATGGGCATTTAACTCCTAATGCGTCTATACGCATAGTATAGTTAATAGGAGAGGCCTACGTCAAGCAGTGGACTGAGATAGGCTGATGAAGTGAAGTGAAGTGAAGTAGAAATTAAAGTAGGAAAATAAAAACGCCATGGACAGTTGACTTGATTGAGATCCCCATAGGTACAATAATTTTTTTTTTTGGGTAACCAATTTTTCCCGATTTTTACGATATATCAGAATACGATAGGTACAAACAGCAACACAGCTAGGTATACACTTCAGAAACTGGAAATATTGCATGAAAGAGAATCACACTTACAGTCACATGTCAATTACATAGGAATGTTGAGCCACTTGGCAAAGGATGCAATTTGGTCGTGTAATATTATGGGTTCGGTATTTTTCGTTAGTAGGCAGGATCGCGACATTTCCGATGGTCCCCGATGATATGTCATCTTTGTTGCGTCAAATTTTCAGTATTTGAAAACTAGTTGACATTATAAAGATTCCTTCGTCTACGAAAATTAAGAATTAGCTATCGGCCATTATTAGACGCTAGATGTCGTTGTTCCTAGTGAAAACTGGATAACGACAGTTCTTCATAGATTTGTCTAAAACCGTTTAGTAATTTATTAATGTTTTTACGAGGTCAACAAGAATTTATTCATAAATGTAACAAAAAATAAAAACCATATAAAAAAAAGTATGTTTTCTTCAAATCGGATGCCATGATTTATCTAACATTAATAGGCGAGGTATTTTTTCAAGTCAAGATATTTTTACAAATAAGTAGCCATGTTATCGGGCAACTTTTAAATTATTTTTTCCATTGACAGAGACAAATGCTATTGTTGTCTTTATTATCATTCGTCACATCTCTTAATTGACGTTAGTTGAATACCTACTTATGTAACCTTTGTGGAAATAGGGTAGATAGACGTTTGACAGTCTATCTATAATCCTTTAATATGTCAGTAGCCATACAAATGTTTAATAGAGACTTGATAGTTTCTGGCTGAAATTCTAACTTTGAAAAAATATCTGACAGTGACAGCCGTTGAAAGGAGTGTGAGAATGAACGAAAATTTCTACATAGCAGCTTAGCAGTCAAATTACCGGCTCTGAAGTTAAATTGACGTCTCCAGGACTAAAGCGGATGTTATATATAACGTAACTATAGTAACGTCAGCTTCCGGAAAAATCGGGATCAATCGTTGGTTGAACGTTTTTGTTATTACGTAACCATGGTAATGTCACCTTCTGAAGAAACTGCGAGCAATCATTGGTTAACCGTAGCAAGGCCCGCCCCTTGGTCAGCAGAGTTCGGCCGAAGTCGTGATACCAGTCTCGTAAGATTTCGGAACCCGATTTGTATTATTCGACCAAGTTGCGAACAATCAACGTTCCTGTGTATTAATTAATTTGAAGTTGACGTAATATACATTATATTTATCTCTTTCATTTTCTCTCTGCTCTGTCTTTAATGGTCAGTTAGGAGTGTTGCTGTTTGTACTAGGTAGTTACTAAACCCTTAATCGGACAATGGGAATATGTTTCCAACCTTATTTTGAAACTTGTGTCTCTGAAAACTGAAAAGGGCCAAAACCAATGAAATTTTGGTGTGACTCGTGTTTGAGGGTTAATGGAGTCTTCAGATCACCGCTATTTTCAACCGACTTCATAAAAATTAGGAGGTTCTCAATTAGACCGTATGTTATTTTTGTTTGTTTGTTACCTCGGAACTTTCGACTGGGTGAACTGATTTTAATAATATTTTTTTTATACGAAAGCTGATGCACAGTGGTATGGATTCCCATGAGAAAACTTTATAATACCTATATCACAAAATCCTACCTATATCATAATTTGTTTAGTCATAAATTTTCGTTAAGAATATCACGCCAACCGATCTCGATAATTCTTTTTTTAACCGACTTCAAAACAAACCGAGATGGTCCCGTTGGCACCAAGTCGGGGTATTATGATGGGATATTAGAGAAATCAGTTTAAATTATTTATTTTAAGTTTTTTACAATTTGTACAAACAAATCGGAACCTTTTCGCACAATTTTAATGTTGTTAAAAACAAACAGTCGAATTGAGGACCTCCTCCTTTTTTTGAAGTCGGTTGAAAACAAGTGCAACCGCCTAGAGTTCCTGTAGAACGCGAGACACGCTCCTTTTCGCGTAGAAGGTTATGCCATCTTGTGGCTTAAGCTTATTTCTTATTCTTCGCACTGGAAACTGGAAACTAGAAGCTGTACGCTACCAATGTCGTGCACCCGCCCGCACTCTCCTTATTGATTACCAGGCATGATGACATCTAGCGGTACGAATGTGAAACCAAGAAGAAAACCAAGATCAGAACTAAAGTCATTTTAGTAGCGACTTAATTCGATACATTGAAACTAGATGGCGCCACCAGTAGCAACAAATGTTTCTCTGGTTTCACAGCATCATAAACTTAATTAGATTTTAATAATTGCTTGTTAATAACTGTTTTAGCAAAGTTGGGGAACTAACAGCTGCTAACTACTTATTACAGACTTGGGAATATAGGGAGTTTTTAAGAGAAAATTCTTTTTATTATTCTGATTTTAATATTAAAGTAGCCTGTTACGTAAGAGTAGTTGGTGTACGATGCGAGCTAGATTATTGTGTTTTTGTTTGAGCTGGTGACGTTTTGGTCATAACACTCGTAATAGCGCATTCTTGGGACATAGACGTAATTGCGCGTCACTGGAGATTGTAAACAGATTCATACGCATTTCATCGTGTTGCTCAAACAAAAATAAGTATTTTCTAATCGATGACTTATTTATTTATGCGATTTATAATAGTAGGTACACCATCATTACCTATAACTCCATTTGCAATTCCGATTAATCATAAATTATATTATCATCCAAGAAAATTCATATATAATAATAATTATCATTTTAATGATATAATTATGCTACTTATGGGACTTTACCAGGTTAGCAATATATCACATAATTATGTTTTCACATTCTCCATTACATTAGAATCGCTTTTGTTGTAAATGGTACATAAATGAAATATAGGCAATTGCAAAATAGAAAAAAAAGAGCTGCTACAAACCTAGTTTTAGCTTATTTTGTGTTTGCGAACCTACGCATCCCTAATAATTTCACCATTGTCGAAATTGATACAATTTAAGTAAAACTTTAATAAATAAAAGAACTGGGGCAACTGTTTACTAAGACCACAGACAACATAGGTTATGTTGTCTGTGTCTAAGACCCATACTTAAGTGCAAGTTTTAAGCAGTAGGTAGAGGTCCTACATCTAGATAAGTAGTGTACAATTTTGATGTCTAGAAATAATTACAGATTTTTGCAGTATTATTAAATAATCACCCGAGTAATTAGTCACTTACATAAGTCTTATGAGGAATTGCCAATTCAATGTTTTCGAAATTATTATACCAACACGTCAACAAGTACCTAAATGATCTTAAAATAAAAGTAGATATTTAAATTGATCAATATCCCAATCATTTCGTTCTATTATTGAATAAAACATTCCACATTTAAATTAAAACAAATAAACGTATTTCGTATTATTGGTGAATATTAAAAAGTATATATTCATGATTTTAAAGATAACCAACTAGATAATGTAACCGCAAATGTTAGTTCAGTTTGAGGCAGTAATGGATAATGTCTGCTTATGCGTAAAATTGCTTTACCTAAGTACGAATAGGTATGGAATTGATAATAATACGGCCTTGTGCAGTGAATCAAGAACTTGTATCGCTTCTTTATTAACTGGGTGTGTAGGTAACGTATATGTTTCGTTCTTTAGACTCCTTTCAAATTCATAGTCTACGTACTAACGAGTATAGCCACGCCCTCTCCGCATAGATAGCTACTCGTATAGCTAAGTTGCCATTTATACAGAATAATATTATTCCTACATATTTTTAAGCTACTTGAAATGACAGACACACACATACGTAGCAATGTACCTACCGAGGAGAAGTTTCACAAGTTGCGAAACTTGGGTTATTCCCACCTGTTACCACCAACTTGACACCAGTGGTAACAACTGGGATTTTTTTCCCACCTGTTACCACTGGGAACAACTGGGAATTAAAATTCCCAACTGTTACCACCAAACTAATTATTTTAGTAACTAACCAAATATTTTAGTGGTACCAGTAGTTACCACCAAGTACTCTAGTGGTAACAGGTGGGAATAAAATTCCCAGTAGTTACCACTGGTGTCAAGTTGGTGGTAACAGGTGGGAATAACCCCGAAACTTCTACAGAGAATGTTCTCGGCAATGTAAATTTTACAAGCAATCTAATCATGCCAAAACCGTTGTATATATATGCCTTTTAGGGTATATTTAATGCCTTGTTTATTCAATTGCGAAAGACAATATTTTTCATAACAATTTTTATAAGTTCTCATGAAAACATTCTCAATGAGAACTTACTCTTCAATTCTCATGAAAATTCTCGGAAATTTAAGAGTTCCTATATTCCTGCAATTTTGAGAATGTCCTGCAACTTGTACATTGCTATACGTACATAATGTTAGAAAGTATATTAGACGGATTAAATTGGCAGGGTGTCGGAATTTACTTCTTAACTGCCAAGGACTACATCATCATCAGCCTATGATAGTCCACTGCCGGACCTAGGCCTCTCCCATGAACTATGCGTATAGACGCATTAGGAGGTAAATGCCCATAATCGCCACGCTGGGCAAGCGGATTGGCGATCGCGGTAATGTGTCCACTATGATGACGTACGCCATTCTACAAGATTGATGATGACCCATCATCAATCTTGTAGAATGGTCAGTGACACTTCAATCCCTTAGTCGACTCCTACGACACCCGCAAAGGGAGTTGGGGTGGTGACAAATGTATTCTTACTGCCGTCACCACATGCCAAGGACTATTACAATCAAACGACGACACAAGTCAGCCAAAAATGTTTACCAGCAATTGATCATTTTACTGCGTAAATGAAGAAAGTCGTAAATACGTTGTAACTTTATCGGTTGCGTCCTTTTATTTGTGTAACCCATGGCGAATTGGTAATGAACACGGAACTGTGTTGTTCTCAATAGTTTCATGGACGGGCGAGTCGATTTATATAGAGTCTACCAGGTATACGTGCCTTTAAAGAGCGTAATATTCAAATGCGCAGCTGCCAACAGTACCCTATCACACAAAACTTTGCAAGCATACAATTCTACAAAATTGTTTTCATCACACTTGCTGTCTAAGCGCGCCATTGCTTGCATGCATAGCGCGAGTAATATAAAATTGGAATTCCTAGGGAGTGATAGAAATGTCAGTACGTCATTTAATAATATTTTGTCTTAAAACTTATTTTTTTGTCGGCAAGTGTGATGAAAAACATTGTATGCGTCACGGTCGGTAAGCGGAATTACTAACGAGAGTGTTAGAAGCCCGACGCAGTAGGCGGAGGGCTTTTAATGACCCGAGTTACTTCTTACCTCCCTAGATGCACAATGTACTAATAAATTCTGATACCAAAAATGTACGTTTTTTTAGAATTGTAGGTGCACTTGTTTGTATTAAAATTTTATGGTACAGTCGGCTCCAATAATATGTATACGATTTTGAACCTTATGCCTTTGACATACGTTCCGAAATGTATACATATTATTAGACGTGACTGTACATATAGGCCGCAGGCTGACCCAAGGTCAACTGAAGCTTTGGGGCTAAAAGTAGTAGATGACAATATTGACAGACCACCTCTTTATCGATTATTTATAGGTACACTAAATCTTGTCTTTTTCCCCGCTGAGCATCAGCGGTCAATACTTTGTTCTTTGAAATTACTGTAGCTAATATTTTTTTATGTTTTAATGATCTGCTGGGAGACCACCGACAAGATGGTCCGACGACATCTGCCGAACCACAACAAAGCAGTGGATGCGACTAGCACAGGACCGAGGAAAGTGGCGTAATAAAGAAGAGGCCTATACCCAGCAGTGGGTGGACACGGGCTGAATAGATTTAAATGATCTGACAGTTGATTCGTAGCATTCGCGTCCACCACATTTAGAATGCATCTATTCTCTCTCATTTGCCATTTTAAGATACGGTCCTGTAGCATTCGACTTTGAAGACTGATTGAAACAACACGCTATGCCATGCCACGACGACGTAATTCCACTTTCCTATATGAATGCCTACAAGATTGCTGTGTGAGGTTTGTTCTATATTTGTCACATCGGGTGGCACGGTGGCAGCCATCTTGTGTTAAGGTAATCAGGGTGCTTAGCCAAGTTGCCAATCGCTAGCGTAGTTGCTAATCGTAGTTTTCCCTCTTTGTCGCACTAATATAAAGGAGTGACAGAGAGGAAAAACTACGATGCGCTAGCAAACGCTAGCGATTGGCAACTTGGGTAAGCATCCAGGAAACGGTTTCAGTGTAAGTAACTTATTTTTATTCCACAATATTATCTTGCATTGTTTTTCACAATTCAAACGTTGATGTAAATTCAGCATAATAAATAATAGATTGCTCACTCATGAAAGGTTCTCGAGTGGTGGCCACGTACCGGAAGGCGCAGCGTGGGTAGGCCCCCCACAAGGTGGACTGATGACCTGGTGAAGGTCGCAGGAGTCCGCTGGATGCGGGTGGCACAGCATGCTTAGCCAAGTTGCCAAGCGCTAGCGCTTAGTAGCGTATCGTAGTTTTCCCTCTCTGTCACTCTTTCATATTAGTGCGACAAAGACAGTTAGCTACGATTGACGACTAAGCGCTAGCGAATGGCAACTTGGCTAAGCACTCTGGACCGGTATCGTGGCAATCTTCGGGGGAGGCCTATGTTCAGCAGTGGACGTATTTCGGCTTATATGATAATGATGAATACGTTGAAAGCCAAGTTCCGAAGAAGTGTGAGAAGAGAACTGATATGAAACTAACAGAACTAAGACTTAACTGTACTCATTTTATTAATAACTTAATGATTTCTTACACGATTAAAACGGGATAAAATGAGCATGGGGGATAAAATGAGCATTCGCTCGTGTGGTGTAGGTAAACCCACCAGAGAGACTAGATGCCTGCTCAGATATTTATGTGGCAATATTTCTGATTTGATATATCTAATGGCGACTGTACATGCAAAGAAATTATAGCTTCAACAAAATAAATATGACCACTTTTCTAAAGAATGACACAAAAATTCTGAAAGCCGATGGAAAATATTTAAAGATCTTTCTATTTCTACACAGAATCCTCATAATAGGAAGACTATAAGTAACGCCTTAAAAAATCACGATTAAAAATATAATAAGAATAAAAATAACCATATGTTGCAAACTATATGTTGGACATTAGGCTAGAAAACTTTTTTTATACCTATCTAGTAGAAAAACGAACTTTCCCCTAGCGTCCAATAATTCGTGGCCATATTTTTTTGCCGCCTTTTTCTACTGACAAGTTGTTTTTGCAAAGTATATTATAATAATAATACCGACTATAAAAATGTTAATCTGTTTTATGTTTACATTTTACACTGTACATCATTTTATAACAATCACGCGAGCACGAATATATATCTACTACTGTTTAGTTTTTTTTATATGAATCTTTTGTTTTGCTTGGATGCCTATATAATAGTTTGTTATGTTATGTTGAAAGGTTATTAGTTCTGCTTTAACAGAGAAAGCGGTTTAGAATCATTCTCCGTTATAGTATGTGCGGGGAACATAAATATCTGATTGTACATGATCCTTATTACGATAGACATAAGATTCACGTCGATTAAGTTGTGAACAGCGACGTACATTTGCAATTGCGATGTTTTAGGTACTTTATTTGTACCTGAGACAGTTGCTTCATTCTATGACACAATGCAGGTACCTTTGTAACCCTACAATCGACATTTTATGAGGAAACTATGTAAATTACGGAACAAAGTGATTTTCTATAAGTTCGATCATTCGGTGTATGTGCGTCAATTTAATAGGCTGTCCAGGAGGGTGTAATTATACAGGATATCCACGGAGAAGTTGAATAGGCATTTTAAAAAGAATAAGGGTCCCAAAAGACAGTTTTTTTCTAAAGTCAATATTTTCGGAGATATCTGCTCTAAAATAAATAAAAAATTATGCCCCTCCCCCTCTAACGTTTAATCCATGTGTCCAAAAAATCATGGCGTAGGAATACTTTCAAATAAAACTATTTTGAACATAGTTGATCGGTCGGTCGGTCCAGCCGTTTTTTGAATAACTACGGAACCCTAAAAGACTGAGCATGGTCCGACATGCTCTTGGCCGGTTTTTATTTCTCATTAGTACTTACGTCAAAGATAGTTCGTGTCTGAGCGTTAGCTATTGGCATCTAGGCTAAGCACTCTACGTTAGTCTGAAACGTCTGAGTGTTTTAAATTTGAGTAAAGCTTATTTAACTAATTAGATTACATTCCCAACTAATCTCCTATTACCAAATCACGTGCATCAAAGCAACAGCTAATTCCGTATATTTTCCGACTGCCAAAATACCAAAAACTAAGCCAAAAACAAGTTTACACTTTTCCACCTCATATCAATGGCATAAAGTGAAAACAAGTATACATATTTATGACTAGTATTGTACATCCTCAATCGAACTTTGAATTTCTCAAGGGATGCCTGGTGGATCTTTGTAACGTTAAGGAAAAAACGTATTAAGTGACCTTGTATTTCTTATACAGTTAAGTCGTTATTCGTTTGAAGAGATTTACGTTTACGTCGGGTTATTCGGAATGTCTCAGGTAGTATTTTCGTAAGTAGATGTAATGGAAGTAGGGTTATGTTAATTGTATGTAAGCATGATCAGACTTTCGAAAGGGAACAATTCTTTTAGTCCTGTAATAATTAACATATCCACCTACTTTATATGCCTTTTTCTCGCTATATCGTATAAGAGTGTGTCCATAACTTAAATCAAAAGTCGGTTTTAAAAAATGAGAGAGTAAACATCTAACTTGTAAGTACCTATAAGTTCTGTATTTGAAAGGAATAAAGTAATTTAAAAAGTGTATCACACTATTTAGAATACTAAGCTACCTTTATTATTATATACGTTAAGTGTACATCGATCTCATTAATTTATATTAAAATTATATTGTATGTAAGGACATAATTGTGATACCGACTGACTTTATTTATACTTACGCCACTTTTCTACAGAACTAATATCTGACTGAATATACAAACGATACTCCTCCTGGAGTATGTGTGGCTGCTCCCGCGTTTCCGCTACTGCAGCAGTGGCCGGGTCGCATCCCACAAGGGTGGGACGGTCGTTGCACCGTCATTTGGGGACGGTGTTGAGAGGCTGTTGAAGGAAGATTTGCCATGGGCATGGCGAGAGAGAGAGAAAAATGATTTTGGTGATGATGATGCGGAACTAATATCAAATTTAATTTAATGTAAAGCATTATAAGCAACTGCCGCGTAATTTAACTCTTACCAATACTGAAATAGAAACCATTCTTTTTTTTGTAATTTGATTAAACATAAGGTCACGGGCATTATCGTCTATCGGATAACATCGTTTACTAGGTCCAGTCCAGCCTTGTGTCTTAGTCTTATACTCAGGTTTTTAGGTATTTATGAGCAAGTACGGTGCAAAACAATGGGTTTGACATAATGGGATTCCTGTGAATATTTTGAAAAATGCTGTAAAATGTACAATGTCTGTTTATTAGTGAGCGAGATGTTAATGATGAGTGATAAGTTAATAACATCCAATAATTAACTAGAATTAAGTATTCCTAGTAATTGGTATTTGGTCCGATAGTTGCCAAGAAAGTAATAAAGTATCTAAATATGAAATGTTTCAACATGCTCACTTGCTTTGTGTGATCTCACTTCCCAAACTGATCTTACCTTAGCTCTACCTTCACAATCTCGGGTTACTTAAACGAGGTAAATCAACGAATATTAGTGTCAAACCCGTACAAACTTAACCAGTTAACTCCATGTTAGTAGGCTAAGGGTCTCCCCATACCAATCGACCCGGAATCGGCTTTTGCCGGCCGCAAAATGGTTTATGTCGACGGCATGAGAGTGAAAAAGCCGTCGATCGACACAGACCGGAACGTATCGACTCGGCCGTTGCGGGTTCGGATTTTTCGCTCTTATGCCGTCAACATAACGTCGTTGTAACCGCTTTTTTTGATGAGCCGATTTTGCGTCGATTGATTTGGGGAGACCCTAACCCGAGATTATGTAAGTGTGGCTGAGTATTCCTAATCCTCAGTGCCAGACTTTCGCAGCCTTCGTCATAACATTGTCCGTTAATACCCAAAATCAATTTACTTCGCAATCCATTAATTTACGTATCGCTTCAATACTTATCTGTAACCAAAACTGGTTGGCCCCCGTCTCCCTTCCCGCGTTCGTGGGATAATAGGGTCCGCGCTCGTTTCAAAGGTCTCCTACGGGTCTCGTTATGTTGGGCGACAATAAAAGTTACCCCATGTTAAATACAATGCATAGGAAAGGGGCTGCTACCCTTATGCCGATCCGAAGATTACTGCAGGAGTGGTGGCGACGCTTGTTTTGAGCATTATCGGCAAATACGATCTAGCGATAGTCATCTGGTTTTAAACGAATGTGATTTGTTTGGACTTGTTAAATTATTAATTAGGGTTCTAGGATTGTTAGATTTGCTTGAAAATATATGTAGGTACCTAAATACTTCGATACAATGCTGGATTTTCAATAGGTAGCATAATATAGTAGTCTCTTTCATAAAGGTTATTTACCTTATTATACCTAGTGACTGGGAAAGTTATGTAAAGAGGTATATGAATTCAGCTAATGGAGGTATGTTTAATATTTATATGAGTAACAAAACAATACCAACTGTAATTATTTGTGCTCGGCGTACCTACGGTAGCATTTTATATCACTTTGGCGACAAACGATTATATATAAATCTGTGTTATGGAAAATTGTACCTACTGTTCAAAAGTAACATAATATTGTGATGCAGTACCTAAATCAATTATTTCAAAGATTACAAACGGATCAATCGACGCAACCGCGCCACGTCGTTTCGTCGCCTAAATCAAACTATATTTAAATTGATTTTAAATGTTTTTTTTTTGTATTCTGTAGTTCAAATAATGCCTTGGTGTTATAAATGTAATGCTGTGTAACTGATTTGAATAATAAATAAATAATAATTACGCATGATCAGAAAGTGACATCAAATGCTACTTTACGAATTAATATTCGTACAGTAGCATTTGATGTCACTTATGAAATGAACATATGTAATGCATTATAGGTACAATATAAAACGGATTTTAGAGATTCGATAGCTTGAAATCAGTCTACGAATATTGGTATGTTTGGAGAGCAATTTTTTAGTAGATATATCGCTGTTTAATAGTGTCAATAAATTCGTGATACAAATAAGTGCAGCTTAAAATAAATGCAATATTTTTATTCTTTTTGTAAGATGAGTGGACAAATTCGAGTGTTCCAAAGTCAAAAATCGAACTTGGTATAATATAGCTACCTACAGTCAAAAGCACAAAATAATGGTACGAGCAGGTACCTAAGCATGGTTTTATACCAAAGGTTCAATTTCAATAAAAATGTACTCTTCCCTTTTACCAATGTTATACTTGAGTGTTTTTCATTTTACGTGTCGTTTGGTCGAGTTGTTTTAGGGCGTGGCATTTATAAGGATTTGATTCAGATGTCCTTTGCAGGTAAGTAAGAAAGTAGTTATACGTTTATTTTTGTGTTTTAGTGGTAGGTAGACAATAGTAGTTTAGTCGGGATTATCTTAGATCGGACACCTCATAGCAAAAAACTTCGTATATAAGCCGAGTTGGACTCGTACATGAAGTCGTGTCTATTCATATAAGTAATACAGGATTTTCTTAATCTGTATATTGATTTAAACTTTCACAATTATCACTCATAATCTGTGTTTCATTTGTATTTATTTCCACAACCAAATAATATAGGTATAAGTATTTAAAAATTGTGAGGGCATTACGCATATTTACTTTGTATTTTAGCCAATTAGTCCACAATATTTTCTTCAGTTACCGCGATGATTACTCATGAAATAAAATTATCTAAAACGGATCTGTTTTAGATGTTTTATTTCACGATTAGTCCAATTTATGAATCCCACTACCTGGATGTGTAGCCAAGATGCCAATCGCTAACGCTCAATCGAGAATCGTTAACGAAAGGCAACTAACTGTCTTCGTAGCACTAATAAGGAGTGACAGATATCGAAAACTACTATACGCTACTGAGCGATTGGCACCTTGGCTGAGCACTCAGGAATCGTAGTTTAAATCATCTAGCTCACTCTAACTGTCGTCATTGGAGTGACGCACACAGACATGATCGTTTACTTTTTTTCTATGCTCACCTCTCCGGAGTGCGTAGTCAAGATGTCAATCGCTAACCCTCAACCGTGAACGAAACACAACATATTTGTCGCACCGATTAAAGAGAGTGACAGAGAGAGAAAACTGCGCTACGCTACAGAGCGTTAGCGATTGGTAACTTGGCTGAGCACTCAGGAAGCGTAGTTTAAATTATCTAGCTCACTCTAACTAAATTGTCATTGGAGTGACGGAGATACGATAGAAATTTACGATTTCTTACTCTTTCTTTTTATGCCTCTCAGGAGTGCATAGTCAAAATGCCAATCGATGACGCTTAATCGTGAACGAAACACAACTGTCTTTATCGCACTAATAAAAAAGAGTGACAGAGAGATAAAACTGCGCAACGCTACTGAACGATTGGCATGTTGGCTACGCACTCTAGTAACCCATTTTTCCACGTAAACGTTGCCTTGTATAGCACACTGCACTATTTAGAGCAAAGGCGAACAGATGCAAGCGCCGTCTTGTAACAAATTGCTTACCGGTCGCTTACATAAGTACTAGTATAATCGCTGGGAAAGTTGGCCGTAGACTAAATCGCGGAGAATTCGTAAGTGATGGGATGCGAACAAGACTGGCATATGAATTATAAACTAGCATTTTGTTGGAATAAATAATAAATAAATCAAATGACAAACAAATGTGAGCGCTTCAGTAAAAATACTCTGTCGCTTACCATAAGGATGGGATTGGCTTGTACCTTTATACGAAATAAATTTCTAAGCGCCCTTATTGCAAACAACAAAGTGGGACGTTTTTACTAAACCGCTAGCGAATGTTGAGTTGGGCAGGGTCAAAAGCCATGACCTTTTATCATATTTTTAAATTAGTATGAGTATTTAGGTAGGTACTTACTACTTGCATACTACTTCTTTAACTTGTAAATATACGTCGTTATGTATCTGTACAATGATGAATTTGCTCCTACACAATGAATTGGTATTCAATTGAAAATAGAAAACGCATGATCACTATGAAGTAAACAGGCTAAGTTATGCAAATAAAAAATTAAAGAAAAAAAAACCTTTTTAAAAACAAGCTTTTATTATTTGTTTATAAAATGAACTAAAAAGTTAAAAATAAATTAACTCTAAAAATAAATATAACACTTTGTAACTTGATTGTAACCTTTAACGACAAATAAGCGTCTTCGTCTAGGACAAAATAATTCCATATGGTACAAATTTATTTAATTTTAACACTAAAACTTTTCACCATACATAATTATTCAATCTCGTCCCCCCTCTTTATCATAGTCCCAATTTATAAATGAAAGCGTGTTACATTGTGATAGCTTGAGGAAAATGTTGTGTTGTATTAAATGTAACACGCTTTCATTTATAAATGGGGACTATGATAAAGAGGGGGGACGAGATTGAATAATTATGTATGGTGAAAAGTTTTAGTGTAAAAATTAAATAAATTTGTACCATATGGAATTATTTTGTCCTAGACGAAGACGCTTATTTGTCGTTAAAGGTTACAATCAAGTTACAAAGTGTTATATTTATTTTTAGAGTTAATTTATTTTTAACTTTTTAGTTCATTTTATAAACAAATAATAAAAGCTTGTTTTTAAAAAGGTTTTTTTTTCTTTAATTTTATTTTTAACTTTTTAGTACCTCTATTTTTAATTCGAGATTTACTACGACGTAGTTCGCAGCGCGTAGCAGCGTTATTCCGTTATGAAGTCCGTAGTTCGTTCACATGATATGTAATATGTTCTGATTTAAATATCA
>JALPQI010018462.1:0-34247 GCA_025490895.1 Thaumatotibia leucotreta
GGCATAATCACACCTTCAACAATCATCAGTAGCCTGAATCACATTATCAAGGAATGTAATGCCCGACCCCATCGACGACTTTCTATTCAGGAACCGTATTACGCAAGAGAACGTACCAAGTATGACCATACTACTGAGAATTGCACATCAATGCTCAGTATTATTCAAGCTCCATGGTAGCAAGCCCCAGCCCGAAGGCATGAGACAACCTAGTCAATAGTCTGTAAGATCGTTAAGCTTCACACTTTATAGTCTCGCCCATATGGTATAAAAGTTTGGTTTATAAATATATAATTGGGGTCTTTAACTACAAATGTTAGCAAACAAAGATACAGATTTCTGATCGGATGCTAATTAGATGTCTTGACCGAATAGATCCGGGGCAAGCATTCTACTTCGCGAGTTAAAGTTGTGCGAATCACCCTTTCAAGGATCTCGCGCGAACCTCAAATAAAGACCGCAGTTCTACCATGAAACTCGTGGTCGCCTAACAAACTAGATGACTCATAAGAACACATATAAACCGCCACGACCATACCTTCAACAATCAACAGTAACTGTACTGCATCACATTATCAAAGGAATGTATTGCGGGATCCTATTAACTACAACGTTAGTGTTAAATGCGGTCAATTCCAATGGCAGAATAATCAATTTAGCATTTTTAATAATTTCTGTGAATTTATGTGTACCGTTATCTGATGTAGATAGCTTTAATTGACAGTAGGGTAATATAGACTTAAACGTTTCAGAATAAGTTTCTTGAACCACAATCAATTTGTTGCCAATATTAAATCTGGATCACGTCATAAGAGTCTCAACTTCATAACGCACACGTTACGTTATACCGTTTGTAATCATCGTAATGAATCACGCATTCATAGTTTCTAATATACTATTGATGGACCAACGATTTATAATTAATTACTTGAATTACTGCGCGATTCATAACAAAGAGTCGCATCCAAATAAGTCAAGTAATTGGAGGAACTGCTCACAGCCATTATTTATCACATTGAGCATAAAGATATTGAATAGCAGTGCATTGCCAATCAAGACGATTTTAACCAGCAATAATTATGTATTATATTAGAATATCGTAGTTATGTCGTAGGTAGATGTTAAATCTAAAATACCCTTAATTCTAAATGAAACCGATATGCGCTTAAACGGACGATTATAATGTAGGTATAACTGTTGGCGATGCAACACGTAGAGCTCACGTGAGCAGTAGCGCAAAGATGCAGTAGCTGTATATGGCGCCGTAATGTATAGAGTAGCTGAGCAGTGTCGACCCAACACGAAGCGCGTGTGTAGCGGTGTCGTGATTGCCGTCTGTACATGGCGCCCTCTCTCTCGTACGCACGAAACACCGGAAGAGTAGAAAATATCATGTTTATAACAGGTATTAATAAGAAGTTAATAATTTTGACCACGGATTATAATTGAACGGAATAATAGGAAAATACTCAAAGAGCAATTCAAATACCCAAAATCAAATCAAGCAATTATTGCCTGTTCTGTTTAATCGATGTATAATAAATTATAACTCTAAATAAAGAATCAATATAGACCATTAAATAGTGGGATTCAATTAAACCAGATCCTAGCTCGCTCTCTACAACATTAATAAAATATATTTAAATTTAGAAATAATTTTCAATGTGGCACAGAATTAATTAATATGAAGGGTAGATAATCCTATCTATTAAATAAACCAGAAGCAACACACCAGTTCAACGGAGTCATCACAGATTATGATTGCACGAAAGAATAGAAAAATACTAAAAGAGTAATTCAAATACCAAGACTAATCAAGCAATTATTGTTCATGAAATTTTCTGTTTGATCGATGAATAATAAATTATAAATCTAAATAAAAAATCAATTAACTCATTAAATAGTGGGATTCAATTAAACCAGATCCTAGCCCGCTCTCCACAGCATTAATACTCGTATAATATATTAAGTTTAGAAATATTTTTCAATATGGCACACAATTAAGTTGAAGGGTAGATAATTCTATCTATTAAATAAACCAGAAGCAACACACCAATTCGACGGAGTCATCACAGATTATGATTGAACGGAATAATAAAAAAATACTAAAAGAGTGATTGAAATACCAAAACTAATCAAGCAATTATTCTCCATGAAATGTTCTGTTTAATCGATGAATAATAAATCATAACTCTAAATAAAAATCAATTAACTCATTAAATTGTGGGATTCAATTAACCAGATCCTAGCCCGCTCTACACAACATTAATATAATATATTTAAGTTTAGAAATATTTTTCAATATGGCACACAATTAATTAATTTGAAGGGTAGATAATCCTAACTATTAAATAAACCAGAAGCAACACACCAGTTCAACGGAGTCCAGTCAAGACAAAATGGCAGACGCCTTTGAGCGTCACTTGCGACCGATGGAGTATTTGATGCTGATGTAATTGCAGATATCTCCACACCCTTGATCCCGCGGATGATATAATTATGCCTCTCGCCGATGGACATGGACCGGAAATGAGAAATATTTTATTTAATTACCTACCAACATTTGTACACTATAATATAATGGGGCTGTCATTTAATACGGAAAATAATTATCTTGACACCTTCTCTGCGGCAATTAGCTAGGCTCATACGTAACTAACCATACTTTGTAAGGGGTCGACAGACCCCCAACCGCAGTGAACGCGTTAGATATAACAGTCTACTAAAATAATGCCATAACTCAAGGATAATGTTAATGTTTATGGTGTTATAACTAAGTAGAGTGAACTGAATTCAAACAAAAATTAAATAGTTTTATTTAATTTTAGTTTGAAACTAATAAACTATAATAAGCTTTATCTAATAAACAATTATTAACGAATCCAAGTATTTGTAAAATGCAGTTATAAAACAGTTTATTAAATTATTAACTTGGTAAGTATCATATTTTCACACCTCCGCTGCAGCAATTAGCTTAAATCGTAATTAACCATATTTTGTAGGAGGTCGAAGACCCCCTACCGCATTGAACGTGTTAACACGTGGCGTATCTATACAACCTACATGAATCATAACGCTGCGCGTTCCACTGGTTTACTACTGTCGACTAAAGAATACGGCAACCGAATAATTAATACAGAAATATTTAGATAGTCATGTTACATTATTAAAATGTTACTCGATTATGTTCGTATTGTTGTTACGATGAACATTATAAAAGCAAATTAGTTAAATCAACCGTACACACAACGACCACAAGCAATGATTTATTATTATGTTCCTGTCATAGATTGCAATTTAAGATTCAACTTGCATGAAAACCATCCAGACACGGGCCCTGTATCCAGATACCCTCACACAAGCTGGACCCCAACTACAAGCTAAAACTAATTCAATCCGTATTAATTGAATATTAGATAACTTACGTTCGCCCTTGTGTCGGTTTGCCGTAAACTTATAGTCATTACTAATCGACCAGTACGATTCGTTACCACTTAGTAATTCTATAAAGCATTGTCGAAAGTATATCGGAATAATAACTATTCAATATTTAAACTATGAATAAACACGATTTAAAACACAATTGAACACACATAATAGAAACTAGATATTCGGGCACGTTCATCTCCAAAGAACAACGTATCCATTTCATTTTCAACCGAATCTGAATCTACCCACTTTCTAACATATCGCTGGAATCCCGTATGATTCGATGCACCTATTATTCTACAAATCACAAAGCAATTCCTATAAATATAAAGAATGCCAGAGGCGACGTACCATATCCATGTGGTGCATCCTTTGTGCGCCCAAATGCCGGGTGGTACCGCATTTCTATCTTCGAATCACGCCCAGGAATGGTGTTACTCGCCCTATGCCTCCGCTGCCGTAAAGCCTGCCTGCTATATCTGTGAACAATTCTAAACACGATATGCCTTACGAACTAAACTCACTGACTTCCTTACGACTCGACGCTCTGCCGACGAAAAAGCCTCGAATACCTGTTACACTCCCTTAAGTCAGATTCTCTCAACTCTCATTCTCAATCCCTCAATTGTTCGTTCATTCGACGTCTTCGAATCACCTCATACTGAACATCTTTTACCATTGGCTAACAACAACTAGCTCGAATCTGATTGGTTGAAATTCTACCCGCTCTGTTTAATTCCATAGTATCCTGAATGAAAACACTGACGTACAATTGTAGGTCACGTGGTACGCGGCGACGTCATGATATTTTAAATCGAACGCCTACAAAAAGAATTAAAGCAAACAATTATCTTCAATTGATGTCGATACGTTACACTCTTAACCTGGATGTTATCTCTCCATCTGTTTATCAAAATAACAACACGATGCTAGTAGCTACCAGTATACCAGATATATTCCAGGTCGTAAGACTATCAAAACAAGCCAAGGATACCAACCATTTTTAATTATACATTATATTTTAAATTGTAACTTTTTAGTACTCCATTATTCATAATTTGTTAAAAGTCACTACACTATAATCTACATTGCTAAACCTCAATCACAAGGTGCTCTAACAATGAACGTCCTTCGTGTCCTTCGGTTTACATCTAACATAAAGTGTGTGTTAATCGACGGCATGGCAATGCAATAAAATAACGACGAAAATAGCGTAAAGCTTTTCAATACTGTAACCGTACCATGAGTTAGCAAGTAACGGTTACGTTAGGTTTTAGTGGATACGTAAAGTAGTCCATCCTGTTTGGGTGGTTTCATGGTAGAATGCTGGTAGAACGCAATCCTATGGCACCCTAACGGTAAAATGGGTGACGCTGCAAATCTGCAATGGGTTTTAGTGGATATTCTCATCTTTGTGTATCTTAGTATACCTCCTCCATACCTCCTTCACAAGTGCTTTACGGTGAAAGAAAACATCGTGAAGAAACCTGCATACACCTGCGAAGAAATTCAAGGGTGCATGTGACGTCGTAAATATTATAAAATTACTTATACATGTCACAATACGTATATGAAATAGAATGTTAGAATTGTAGTAATGACTTGTAAAAAACCATGTATTTTTATCAATAAAGTATCTGTATCTGTCCCCAACAAGTAGGTACTGGTCCAGCGTTAGGACCACACAAAATAGGCACGTTTAATGTCGAATTGCGGAAAAAATGGCCAGAATGCAGCAACAACAACGAATGCAAGAACCTCTTCCATACTTCTGGGCCACCCTCAAGCCCGGATGCGTAAAATAATTATCTACTGTCTTAACAAAAAAAAGTCTGTCCCGCTCACTCCAATACACCAGCGCGAGCGTGATAGACTGCTTTAAGTACCGAATAAAACCTAACGTAATATCGTTTCTTGCCAGCTCATGGTACTACAGCTTTATGTCCGCTCCGCTCGGTCGAACGAACGCCCGTGCTGGCCTGGTGTTGGCACTCCGGATTTACTGCTCAGTCGATACGACTTTTTCAGTCGCTATCCAGTGTAGTTTTTTTGGTTGCGGTATTCAATTATGGTTTAATACATTTTCGAAGTTAGTTTTGTTTTCCAAAGCCGTCAGGAAGGTGCGTGTATGTAAAGATTAGGGTATTAAATAATTATGTATAAATTTTGTCATAATTATTCATATAGAAAGAATTCTAATGTATTGGAAGCACAGTGATATTTACAATTGCGTCTAACTCTTGTACTGCCTTGGAAACTACAATGATCTCTTAAATGCGGTTCAGTAAAGTTTAGGTTCGGTTTGTCAGATTTGGCAGTTATTCCAAGATTAGGTCCTAAACTGAATCACATTAGTAAATCGTGGTAGCCCCCAGGATGTTCCTGCAGATGTCACCTCGCAAATTTAGTCTACAACGTCCGCTGTAATCCGTCATAGTTTATGTACTGTATTCCGCATAATGTTTATGTAAATATTTCATTTACACTATTACTCGTAGTATTTAGATATATATACTCAAACTGAAACTACTATTCGTTATCGAGCAAATTATTTAAATAATTTAATGTTAATAATGATAAATATAATTTTATTATTCTAGCGGTAAATATGTACTACCCACGAAATGCTTTATAATTCCGAAACATTACAATAGGTACGTAAGTACTCAACTGGAATTTGTGTTACGCGCGGTACAGAAGTTACTTAGTTCAACGGTACTAGGCTAAGCGAATCTTAATTACACTTTATTATCGGAAACTAGGTTGGGTCAACTTTGCTTTAGCTATACCTGTATTTTGTACGTGTACATGTTATGAATGAATACTAACTTATTTAATATGTATTTTACACTATGGGCTGTTTGGTTAGGTATTTAAAAAAAGGTAAACAATCTTGCAGTATCTTTTTATTGAAAACTACGAGTAGAAAATAAGTTTTAGCAAATATACATAATAATAACAAGGAAATACAATGAATTACATTGTTTTGATTCATTAAGTACCTAGTTTGAATTTTTAAATGCATTTTTCAATAAAAGATACTGCAAGATTGTTTACCTTTTTTAAATACCTAACCAAACAGAGTATAGCATAAAATAGTATGTTTATAATTAGACTGGTATGACCTACTAGTACCTAATTATACTTAAGAGCATTGCTCCATCACAATTTTACTTTATTTACGTCTAATTTTCATTGCATTTTTTGGCGCATTAATACGTTAACTTAAGGACCAGGATGCGTAGCCAAGTTGCCAATCACTAGCGCTTGTTAGCGTATCGTAGTTTTCCCTCTCTGTCAATCTTTCATCATGCATTTATTTAAATTGTATCTGTCAGATAGATGTTAGCACAGTCCATTTCTTTTATATGCCTGGGGATAAGGAAACTGATAATATTTTCAGGGTGCTTAGACAAGTTGCCAATCGCTAACACTTAATCGTCAATCGTAAGCGAAAGGCAGCTAACTGTCTTTGTCACACTAATATGAAAGAGTGACAGAGAGGGAAAACTACGATATGCTACTAAGCGCTAGCGATTGGCAACTTGGCTAAGCATCCAGGATTGTGAAACAGAGCGTTAGTAATCATCGATTATATGATATATCCAAAAGGTGAATTTAATAACCCATACTGAAAATTGCCTTGTGAAATTAAATACCTACATAATAATATCGCTTAATTGGATTAATGCTGAGATAATCTATCGATCAAAATTAGTTTTAATTAAGTGGTACTCAAAGTGATTATTGCTCTCGTTTTGTGCGTAGGTGTTGAAAACGTATCGTATTACCAATTATAACATGATTAATAAACGATTAGGGACGTCGGACTAATACCTAAAAATTTATGTAATTTCTCATTACTAAACTACATTCTCAGTGAAAGAATACGGGTCGGGTACCTAAAGAATTTCGTAGAAAATCAGTAAACGCGCTGATATCAATTTTTTTTTTTAATATTTCATTGGTATTTAATCTGAGGAAATGCGGAAAACTAGTTTTGGCTTAAAACGAGTTTTAACGATAATCTATAGATCACATACGAGTAGTTTGTGTCTATTTTAAGGTTGCAGGATTGGCGCGGGTGTCAAATGCTGTGATAAGGGAAGGGTACGATAAGAAATACGATTTGAATCCGGCGTTTTGTTAAATAGATTTCCCACTTTTATTGCTACAAAAGCTTCCTTCAGATGTATCAATCAATAGAAAATAGATTCTTTTGAAATATGCATATATTGAAGGTACATATTGTAATTATAGCTACTTATTCTTGTATGAACTACGAACAACAAAAAAAATAGAAGCCGCACGCACGCCGTATTAAATTGCCTTTCAAAAACGGTCCTGAATTTTAGTTAACAAGTGTCACCCCCTCTTCAATGCATCACGGTAATGAGTGTCAATATCAACCTATAAAAAACTTAAACCGCCATTTAAAAATAGTGTTGATTGGTTAATCAAAGTTTTGATTGGCTATATTCTATAAACATTTGTCAAAGTTGTTGCGCCGAAATATGCGCGGTGTTAAGAAAAGCGCTATGTCCTGCCCATCTTGGCACAATTGAACAATTGCTTTTGGGGGCATTTTTGAGCTGGCGTTCGACGTCCATGTAATATATTGGTCGCAGTGTATGAAGAATTGAAGATGTATGTATATAATTGTAAAAAATTGGCTAACCACCATTGAAATAAGTTTTCTGTTTACATAATGGCAAATGAACCATTTCCTCGAAGATAAGAATATGATTCTATAGGTTACTGTAACTATTTGCAGGTAAGTATGTAATACAAAATATGCCAGTGGGAACGACTGGATTTGTCTTATTTACCTCTGCTGGATATCCATTCCCTTCACATTTGGAAAAATCTCTAAAAAAAACGTTTGAACGTATAGTATTCGTCGTATACCACTTTGAATTTTAGTCGCCTACTGCTTGCCGATATTTAGAATAAATAGGTATATGCATAATTGACTTATATGCTCATAAATTAAATTACATAATTAATTAGACATGCAAATGGCATTTGCGACTCTGCTGAAATATCACATTCATACCTACATGTGAAATAGATACCTACTCCAAAAAATCATACAAATAATGTAAATTGAATAACCGTGTGCAATGCAGTGTCCAATATAAATCATAGAAGCTCTCAGTGGCCTTTCAATTAATCGTTCGATTTTACTAGTATTTTTATTCTTCGACTCTTAAACATAAGTCAACTTTAGTCATTTCCTCAATCTTCAAAATGTATTGTATGTGGTATGAAGCCGACGTTTAGGGCTTTCAAATGAGATAAGTTA
Source organism: Thaumatotibia leucotreta (assembly GCA_025490895.1). Taxonomy (NCBI): domain Eukaryota; kingdom Metazoa; phylum Arthropoda; class Insecta; order Lepidoptera; family Tortricidae; genus Thaumatotibia; species Thaumatotibia leucotreta. The sequence continues at coordinate 8,735 of JALPQI010018462.1, forward strand.
GGAAAGAGTTGAATGCATAAAAATATGAAACTAAATATTATGATACCTTGGCAACTGATTCTGATACAAATCAGGCGGCGCAACCTTAACGAAAAGGAGGTTAGAAAATGTGCTGAACTTACAGCTATCAGAATTTACTTCATCGTCATCATCATAGGTATCAGCTGAAAGACGTCCACTGCTGAACATAGGCCTCCCCCAAAGATTGCCACAATGACCGGTCCTGTGGCACCCGCATCCAGCGGACTCCTGCGACCTTCACCAGGTCATCAGTCTACCTTGTGTGGGGCCTACCCACGCTGCGCCTTCCGGTACGTGGCCGCCAGTCAAGAACCTTCCCGCCCCAACGGCCATCGGTTCTACGCGCAATGTGCCCCGCCCACTGCCACTTCAGTTTAGCGATTCGATTTCGGAGAGAATTTACTTAGTTTCTCATAAAAATACAATAATGTACCTACATAGTTTAAGTTAGTATACATACTAATTGTAATTAAGCATTAAAATGCCACTATCACTGTCACCAAAATTACGATTAGGCCAGACTAAGATCGTGGGGATGAATTATACATATTGGTACTTTCCCTTAAATTAATACTCCTGCGAATATATTCAGTAACACTTTGACCAGGCGAGGCGCTTTCATTTAATATTCGCATCCAATCAAAAAAAAATCACTCGCTAGCTATATTGTCATTCATAATGGGATTTCGTTCATTTGCAGGCTTTGATGATTCTCTAAGGCCATTTATTGGCAATATCAATACCAATCGACCGCCCATACTGTGTTTAACAGGATATTGGCCCAATACGCGAAGTGTTGTGGAGCTTTTTAATTAACTTTGTTCGTTAGCCTGTGCGAATGACCGTTCATTTCCATAATTCGTGAACCCCGAACGCGATTTGCGCGTAATTAGACTGACCCTGGTGGGAGTTAGAATTTACTATAGGCGACAGAATTAATTAATATCTCAAACCATGCTGTCATCTAGTAAAGATTAGGTACACTAAAAGTCAAAAAAAAATGTAAAAAGTGAGTTATCTGAAATTCCTTGATGCTTTTGTTAGAAATAAAAGAGATTTTCATGTTTAAAACGTAAAATTTCAACCTCCAAAAGTACAAAATGCGAGAAGCTCCTAAATAATTCGTTTTCATGTGGAATTTTGCGTTAGCACAAACTGTCCGCAATACAGAAAATATATTCATCATTTTATCAATTTATCCAATGTTAACAAAAATCCAACTAGTTAGCTGTATGTTACAGATTACCCCGTTTTTTTACAATAACTCTAGAGGAGTAAATAGGTACTTAAATGTAATATAATATCTAGTATTAATGTAATATAGTTACATCCGAGGCCAGCGTCGCTCGATTACATTCCTGTGTTAAGTTTCCGTTTTTCAACGCATACATACCGTAAAATGGGGCTACTTTCAAATCGTGGGGCAACTTTGATGATTACAGCAAAACTTTGCATTTTTTTCTATAACTCATAATCTACTGAACGCATCAGTTTGATATTTTTACACTAGCAACCCTGACAGTTCTGCCATCTTGCCACGCGGCGTACACTCAGCAGCTCTCACGGGTGCTTTGAAAAAAAATATTAACGCAGTGACTGAATATTTTATGAAATTTGTGGTATGGAAAACTTCTGTTCTGCAAGTGTGAGTATTGCAATTATCTTTTATTGACATAGCTTATGTAATTGTGTGTTTCTTTGTGGATCGAAACGTGATTGAGTCCTCCAGTGCCGACTGCCATTTTATTTTCTATGGTCGGAATTTTGAAATGGGGCTTCATTGACAGAAGTTGTGGGGCTACATTGATAGTTATCAAATTTACCCCATATCGTCTGCGATATATTGACCTGTTTTTAGTACCGTTATCAAACTAACCCCAAATGTTTTTCTTTTTAGATTTAAGATGGTGCGAACATATAAACCACGTCCGGGTAACCGGGCCTATCGGAACTATACGCAACAAGATTTAGAGGAGCAGGCTATATCGGATGGGGTCCTGAGCATCAATGCTGCTTCAATAAATAGTAGCTTCAATATAGTTTGATTTCAAATAGAGAACGATAAGATTACGAGTAGGTAGGTGCTTAACTGCCTGTTGCGAATTTTGTTGTGTTGATCTCAATTACCCTGAACTAGCTCTATTAAAAATTGGTTAGATAGGTATTATACGGAGGAAAGTTACGTATGTTAAGTTTCTAATGTTATAGGTATTGTTCTGTTTGAGTCACTGATTATAAAATTTACACATTTACTAGTATTGTTACTATTTTATGAATATAATTTATTTTAAGATATGTACCTTAAAAAAGTAAGACGGATCTCAATAATAACGTCAATTGACAGTAAATTGTTATTCTATGATAAGAAAAAGACTTATAACATACAAATAAATGTTACTAATTACATTTTTGTTTCATTTTTTCACTGAAATGGCAAAGGTACGCCTAATCAAATTTACCCCTGTCATCAATGTTACCCCTTTGAACTTTTAAACCCAATAACTTGAAAAGTAGTAGGTGGATATTTGTTTTTGTTTTTGCATTTTTATGCTGTTAGGGGATACTATCAAACATCGTTATAAAACTGTGGTCTATCAAAGTAACCCCTTTCCAAGTATAGAGTTGATAGCGCACTTTTTTTTTCTTTTCTCTATGATTATAAGCCAAACATTTTTTTTCATCAAACCTAAAAAAACTTCGTGTCAAGCTGCTATTACGTGATTTTTTGCGTATTTATAGCATTAAAACTGACGAAGTTCTAAGCATTTCAATTTTAAAATTAATCAATCTGGCCCCATTTTACGGTACTTTGTTAAATGTATCATCGCAATATTCACGTATAGAATATTGATATCAAACTCAATGTAGTGGAAAATTGCTTGGATGATAGGAAGATGTCTCGGGTTAAACGGCTGAATACGACTGACCGACTTCTAGTCTATCCCTATCCCACAAGCCAATTTCGGATTTCATTAAATTGAGCCATCTTTCGATAAGTAGGTACTTCATTGTACTATTGTTTATGTTCGTAAATATACATAGTTTTAAATATTTTAGCATCATCAATATCTATGTTTTTATTTATTCTTCTAACTATAAACTAATTTAGTGCTCACTCGCATTCGCATGTTGTCTCACTTTTATATTTCAAACTAGCTACGCTTCCAATGGTTATTAAACAAAGCCCGGCCTACATTTCAGAAACAACAACGAATCACAAAACAATCCCATATCGCCTACCACCACAAAACATTCAAGTTTTATTGGTAGCCCGTGCCACCTGCGCTGCGAATAGAGTGTTATCTCATTTACAAGTTCCATTTGTATGCAAGGCCTAGGGCTCCCCTGCCGCCTCGGCCCCCGGCGTCGTTTGCAGGCTCGGCACTCAGAATAAAAGTAGGAGTCGAGTTTCACTTGTGCCAGGGCGAGGCGAGCTTCACTCGTTTTATGGGTTACGTCTGAAGATACGGCTCAATATAAAATTAAATGGGTAATTGGGAGACATTTCATTTCGAGATAAATTGGCGAACCAGTTGGTTCGAAAGCAATTGCATCGATTGATGCCTAAATAAGTTCAAAAGCTGTATATTTATCAGATTTTCCTATGTTCCTTATGTGATTCGGCTAGGCTATCGACCTGATAATACTAACATATGTAGAGTCCTTTCTGATGATAAAATTGTTATGTCTTTCATAATATATGGAACTGATGATGACCTGGTGAAGGTTAATTAAAAGAGGATTAATTAAATCATTAGTTTCTTCACAATTGTATCAGAAATAAAATGAAACATTTCCCTGGCATTTTCATTTTATATAAGGTATTATACTTCGAATTGCTTTCCTGTAACTTATAGCGGCAAATGTTACGCGAGGGTGCGAAGCGAGCGTCAAAACATTGCAAGTCTGAACAACAAACTTGATTTAAGCCAGGTAATCGGAGGTCTTCAGGAAATTCTGCGTAATTTAATGGCTTTCCTGGCTCCAATAAACGCCGTTTTCTCTCCGGTCAATACCATTCTCTCAATAGCGACCGTGACGGGGAATACGTAATGTGGAACCGCAGGTAGGGCTATTTCTATATGCTAGGTAACGATGGTTTGGGTAGGTTACGCAAGTTACCTATTGCTGATAGGAGTAATAACTAATTTATCTAAATGAAGCATGAATTATGCGGATTTATTTTTCAAACGGTTCAATAATGTCCTTCTGCCCAGTTATCAATCTACTACTTCTACGCCTAAATTTCTTTTGCAACCTGGTCAGAGTGGCCAAACAAGAATAGACAGACTTATTTGACAGAATGGAAAACGATTTACTTGTAAGTACTTCCCGCTTCAATTAATAAAAGAGCAAATTTTTATTTAGCAAACTTGACACAATGCTAATATCAGATTATCAAATATAACCAAACTGGAGTATAATATCGATCAAGGAATCTTGAAATATTGGTCGTGACAAGATTGTTTTTAAGTAGATAGAAGTCCTTTTTATCATCTTGGTTAAATATTTTTCTTTGCTCGCTCGAATTATCGGACATGCTGGAACTTAATGCCGAAGAAAGTAAATTCTTTATTTAAATTTTTCCTTTAGCACAAAACTCGACCGTCGCTTTTACAGCAAAAAGATCCTTTGATATTTTTTTCTGTTTTAATTTAACAGCCGCTCTGTTTCAGGGTTCCCCGGTAGAAAAAAAAATTAGTTCCATATTTTCATTGTATTTCTAAGTAATGTAGTAAAAAAACAGAAGTATGAAGGGACGAAAAGTAACTATGACAATGATATTTCTAAATTAAATAACTATACACAATTACACATATACACATCCAGTTAATATCTCATCACCTACCTCCTAGGAACGACCACACAATTGTGATCCGTGTATATATCAATGTCCATAAAGTAACAACGTGTGTGTTTCGTACACATTACCCCTATTTCATATTTTTTTATAATACTTAATCGTGCAGCTAGTTTACAGGTATCTACTGTAAAATGTTGTATGTTGTTACAAATTGTCGTATGTCTATATTTTATTTACTCCTGTCCGTAACCTCAATAAAAATCTTACTAATCTCGTTTCCAATAGCTTCTGAACCCTAGTTAATGATTCCATCTCTCGGTTTACCCAGAGCTATTTTTCCCCGGTAAAAACTTGTTAGGCGCCCACGGCTTCTTAATTAAACATCTAGTGGCCATAATTAATAACGTCGACTTGTGAACATTCTGTACACGGCGAACACTCGCGGTGGCTGGTTCTTTGTTCAAACACTTGGCGGAAATCACAAACGGTTGACCCTCTGAATGAACGCCTGAGTTTTGCTTTGAATATTGTTTATTTAACCTGTAATTAAGGCTTTTATAATTAATTTTCGGTGAAGAGGCATTAAAGAGATAGATGGGGCCAAATATTAAAGCACAACAAGTAGGTGTAAGGGCTGTAGCTGTAGCCAGAGTTGAATTCAAGTTAGGGCTGCCTTATCTTAAATCTAAACGTCAGTAATTACAGGCAAATCTAATGGTGAAAGTGAGCATTTTGCAGGATGAAATGTGACTGCATTTTTTTATCATACAATCCTACATAATATCATAAAGTAGTAAGTTGTAACTTACTGCCAACCTAACTATCAGCTGCAGAATTGCATATGCGATTAATAATTACTAAGAACGACTCTAATAAATTTAATTATACATATAGGTTAACACAAGTAACTAAACCTTATCATTCAATATCCTACGCGCAATTAGCAATCGATTAAGATTTGTTGTCACATTGTACCTACCTACTCGAAACGAGTTCACAGTCATCGATACAAACTGTTTATAAGTCAGTAATAAGTAGGCTGATGCGCGCACTAATTACGCGGCACGGGACTGACGGGACCGATGGGCGGGCGCAGATCAATCATGCGTGTTCCATGCTCGTCGCACGCTGCTGCCGCTGTCGACCTTTAACATTTACAACCTCTTTACATAACCCGGGGAAATTTCATATTTTGGATAGAAACTCTCGATTGAGTTGCTAATTTAATTTGAATCATTGAACGTTCCGTCCGAAAGTATCACATGCTTAAATCAGAATGAAACTATTGACGCACTTCTTAAAAAGTTCGAAATTGTAACATTCGTGACGACTTAGTTATAATTTTTTCTCAAACTTGCAATGAAGTGTTGACATTACATACGTCAAATTCGACCATGTCGCTGGTTCGATGACTGATATGTTATGGTATTTCTTAACTAGAACTGCAAAGTAATCAAAGCAACCTGTTGCAAAAAGTAAACAACTGAAAGTAACTTGCAAAGTGACAGAACATCTTGGCATATCACCGAAAAAAACATAGAACTAATGTCAAAAGCGCCGGGTAAAAGATTACCTCAAACAGTTTTTTTTAAATGACGTGTTAGTTATTATAAGTTGTAGATTCGTTTCGTTTTTTGAATTATTTATGTGTGTACTGGGAAATCGACTTCCAATTTTTTTATATCATTGCAAGTTTGAGATAAGCAGTATAAGCACTACACTTGATTCGCGTGGAAACCAAATTTAGCAGGCTGTGTATTTCTATTCCCACCATGTATAAGGTGTTTTTAAATTAGTCACGGATACCTTAGGGTATGCATGTGTTCATGATAACGGACAACTTTCCTTATGAGACTCGTATCGAAATCTTGAAAAAAAAAACACCTTTTCATACAAAGTGGTTTCATCGGGTGATCAACATTTCATAGAAAGTGATTTTATTTTTTCGATTTTTCGATATGAGTCCCATAAGTAAAATGATTCCTTATCATGAACACATGCATACCCTAAGGTATCCGTGACTAATTTGAAAGCACCCTGTATACCCCCACGCAGCTTGCTATGTTTGGTTTCCCTGCGTCTACAGTATGTGCTATTATAGTAAGTACCTCATTCAAATTCAGAGGCAGATATTTAAGCAATACCTATTTTTACACTAAGCAGAAGGCAACTACCACCGGTATGCTTATTGCACGAACTTTCCTTACACTCTCTAATATTGAGCCAGAGCTGGTGAAATAAAAACTATGAAAACGGATAAACTCGCGTATATTAACTAATTTTAACTTCATTCCGACGTTTCGAACACTTTACTGGGTTCGGCAGTCATCCGCAGACCACGAACCCTGTAAAGTGTTCGAAACGTCGGAATGAAGTTAAAATTAGTTAATATACGCGAGTTTATCCGTTTTCATAGTTTTATTTCATGAGTAATCCAGAGCTGGTGATTAATTTGGTCTCGGTGTACGACGATATTACTCATACATTTTATTAAAAAATATTCACTCAAAACATTGCTGCTCGAGGGGACATCGTTTTTATTAAATTGCCATAAAAAATACGTAATATTATTTTACACATTGCTGTTGCTCTCAATTTGCTGTAACAATTTCAAGGTACAGACATTTGTATTTGTACCTTGTACCCGCCCGTTTTTTGTACCCGTTCCAGTGTTTGGCAAAAACGTATTAAAGTTATTTATTATTTTTATTATGTAGCCTGTAAGGTGTCCCACTGCTGGGCAAAGGCCTCCCCTATGGATTTCCACTCATCCCGGTCGTGAGCAATTTGTGGCCAGGTCGTCCCGCCACCTACGCCTAGGCCTGCCACGCCCACGTCGCCCTTGCGGCCTCCACTCCGTGGCTAGAATGGCCCACCTTTGTGGATGCATGCGGCAGACGTGGCCGGCCCAGTCCCACTTTAGCCTGGCAGTTTTGGCTCCCACATCCACGATCCCGGTTTTTGAGCGCAGCGTAGAGTTCCGGACTCGGTCAATAAGTTTTACTCCTAGCATGCTGCGCTCCATGGCTCGTTGGCAAACCTTCAGTTTAGTCTTCTGCAGTTCTGTTAATGACCATGTCTGAGCACCGTAGGTTAGGACAGGCAGAATGCAGACGTCAACGAGTTTCCGCTTAAGGGTAAGCGGTAGGTCTCCCTTTAGTAGATGTTTCATAGACCAATAGCTCTTCCAAGCGTTTTGGATCCTCCTTTCGAGTTCTTTCTCCTGTCGTTGGCTGAAAGAGACTAATTGGCCTAAATATGGATACTCGTCGACATAGTGCATTATCTGCCCGTCTACCACTACCCTGCGTGCCGCCCCGTTGGTCATTAACTGCGTCTTAGCCCTATTCATGCTAAGACCAACTCGAAGGCTTGCCGAACTTAGGTCTTGAAGCATTTCTTGGAGCTCTGAAGCTGATGAGGAGAACAACACAATGTCATCGGCGAAACGAAGATTTGTTAATCTTTTGTCTCCAACGACAATGCCTTTGTTCTCCCATAAAACCGCCAGACTGCGAAACACTTGTTCTAGTGTGCTTGTGAATAGCTTGGGGGATAGCGGGTCTCCCTGTTTAACGCCTCTTTCGATTTTGAACGGCTGGCCTGATAGTTGTAGTTTTATATCTGCTGTGCTATTGTTGTAGATAGATTGAAGTAGATCTATGTTATTTTGCTGATGAAGTGCTGCAAATATGGATTCATGATTGATACTGTCGAAAGCCTTTGTGTAGTCTACAAAGGCTAGGTACAATTTTTGGTTAAACTCGTGACTTTTTTCTAAAATTTGGTTCAAAGTATGTAAATGAACAGTGGTAGAGAAGCTGGGGCGAAATCCAGCTTGCTCGGGGGGCTGGTGCTTGTCTAGTTGGGAGGCAATGCGACGCTCTATTACTTTTATAAATAATTTATATAAATGGGAAACGAGGCTTATTGGCCTGTAGTTATTAATGGCACTTTTATCGCCTTTCTTGTGGAGAAGTATTATGTTTGCATGTGCCATCTGTTTGGGAATTTTTCCTGTACTTAAAATATTGTTGAATAGGTTAACTATATGAGGTAATAGTGTATGTTTCCCCAGGGTAAGATATTCCGCAGTGAGCCCATCCACTCCTGGGCTTTTTCCGAGTTTCATTGTCCTTAGGAGTTGATTCACCTCGTGATCCGTGATTGGTGGGACAGATTCACTGCGGACATACACTCTGGATTGCGAGGATTTTAATGGGTCAGAATAGAGCTGTTTAAAATAATTGGTGCAAATCTCTAGTACTTTATCTCGGCTATATTGTTTGATGCCGTTTTCATCTGTCAAGCTATTTATCCATGATTTACTACCTTTATGGATACCTTGGCGTGCAGATTTTAGTGAAGCGTTTTTGCTAAGAGCTATTTTGACCATATTAGTATTGTAATTTCGGATATCACGCCTGATGCTGCGTTTAACTGTTTTATCTAGGCTATTGAAACTGTGAGATGCCATTGGAAAAGTTCGACGTTGATCAATCAGCTGCAAAGTGGTGTATGAAAGCTTACTATGTTTTTTGAAATTGGTTCTGATCTTACTACTGGCAACTTTAACACTAGTTCGAAACGTCGGAGTGAAATATACCTACATTGTATCATCAGCAGGTATGAATAATTTCGAAGATTATAGGTAACAACCTTAGCATGCCTATATTACTAACCGCTAACCAACATGTCATAACTACTAAGCAAACACTTGAATAGATCTCAAAAATGTATGACAGTTGTTATATTCAAAGAATTATCCTCCAACTCCAAATCGTTAAGGAGTTATACCTTTCGTCATCAGCTCACCAACATGAGACTATGACCACCTAAAGGCAAATACTCAAATAGCTTTTAAAATACATGAACTATGTTATATTTAAAGAATTATCCCCCAACTCCTAATCTCTAAGGAGCCCCCTGACCAAATGCGAATTGAAGGAAACGTGTACCACGTGTGTTCCGGTTTCCAAACCCGTGTGGCCCAAGGACTTGCTCATCGCCCTCCTCGCTTCTGCTACCTAGCTTTGCGTTAAAATCGCCAATAACCATATTCCAAGTGCCTCGCTGTTCGTCACAGGCCTTATTTAGAATATCGTAAAACTCCTCAATGTCGTCATCGTGGTGGGCTGAAGTGGGAGCGTACGCTTGGATGATAGTTAGTGTGTATACTTTGGTTAGTCTGAATTTTATTGTTGCAATTCTGTCGGAGTAACCTCTAAATTCTATAATATTGTGTTTTAATTTGTTGGCTACCAAAAAACCTACCCCATTTGTTCCACTAGTGGTTCCATAGTGATAGAAAACGTGGTCCCCTCTATCGGTGGTTTCTTCGCCTGCTCTTCTTACTTCTGCAAGACCAACGACATCCCATTTAATATCGTGGAGCGCGTTCTCTAATTCCACTATTCGCTCATCTTTTAATAGTGTGCGTACGTTGTAGGTCAAAATATTGAGATTCTCGAAGTCCATATTCCGCGCATGGTTCGTTTGACGGTGGGAAGCCTTTAACGTCCGGAGATTCTTAGCACCCCTGGTCCCCAGAGATGCTCGGCTACCGTCGTCACCCAGTCTCTGAGAACCGCCGGACGACCTTTGGGGCCGTGACGGGGAATTTAACATTTCATAGGGGGTTTGGACCATAATCCCACCACGCTGGTCCAGTGTGGGTTGGTGGGTTGTCATTGCCTCGTTTGTAATTTAGCAGGATGCACCACGTGCAGGTGAGGTTGACTTGGGGCCCGTATTAAAGTAGTTTACGGAAATTGTTTCTAATTACTAGCCAACTTATGATGCATAGCATCGCAAAATAATCGAATACTGATAAGTCTTCTTTGAACTTATGAATAAAGTAAGGGACAATCACTACAATCATTCAACGGAAACAATACTTATTGAAAATTGAAAAGAGTGTAAAGCCTAGGAATATTGACTATTAACTGAGAAATAAGAATTCCCATTTTATTCTCAGGAAAATATAGTTTTAAACCATTCATAAGAATTGTGACACTGGCGTTAAAGGTGCTAAGCAAGTAACGAGGTTGTTAACTTAGGAATAAGTGGTGAAATCCCACGCTTCGATCGTAATCGGAGCTACAAATTTAATTATTAGTCTTATTGGGATGGATGTTGCAAACAGCTGCAATCTGGAGTTTCTGGAGTACCTACTTCATTTTAATTATAATCCACGATATTTCAATATACATTTATGGCTACTCTTTTATGTGTTTACTAATAACACATGTATCTTATGCGATTTATCGAGTGTAAAACGAATGAAAATATAATTAAAACCGGTGAAGTGTGAGTTGGACTTGTGTACAAAGGTTTCCGTAGCAGCAAATATAGTTAAAATAAATGTAGTTAATCTCAAAGAACTAGTTTGCCCAGACTAAAAATCGTTAAATCTGTTTATTAATATATATTCCCTCCATTTTTAAGGTATTTGTACCACCGCAGTTTAAAAAATATAGGGAGCAACAATGCCAACAATTTATACGCCTTTGAGAGCAGATAACTATCTGAAAAACGGTTCTAGAAACCTTTGCATAATTTAAAAATGTATTTCCATTGGTATCTCAAACGCTTATGTACAACGAAAAAAAATACCATTACCTATGTATGAAGAGCCCCATCTCCCATTTAATAATTTTGTAGCGGTTCATACAATGCATATCCTTATCAAATTTTATGACTAGTATAGTACTTGTACTGTCTCAGAAAATCGGCTGTGACAGATGGTCATGATGAATTTATAAGGATTTCGTTTTTGCCAATTTGGCTACGAAACGCTAAAAATGAGCTCAGTACCGCCTATATAGAGGAAAATAGGAAATATAAAAGTAGCTTGATAGAGCAGAGTCATCAACACCAGCGTGCAAGTTTGCGCAGCAACACAAACACAGGGCGGTGGAGGATTTCATAAATATCGGGAAAATGGAGCAGCAATGTTTGCTTAGGGCAATCCTGCAATAGTGTACATCGACGATATTTTTTTTGTGAAATGAAAATATTAACACTATTTCTAGTAACATCGATATATTACAAATCATCTACAGCTTAGAAAAATATACAGCAACTATAATACATGTTAGAACTTTCATGTCATAAACTGTGTTACACTGACGTTGGAAAAATAATGCATAAAACCGCAATAAACTCAGTGATCTATGTAATTATAATTAAATTATGTTACAATAATCTCCACGAGTAAAATAATGAAAACCGCAATAAACTTAATAGTGTTATTACAGGTATGTAAGAAATTTATTGAACATTTGCACAAGCATATCATAACGGCAATACTCAGGCCATGGTTTATTCATAAGCGTCATTATTACTCTACTGTTACTGATATCTTTTATTGAGCACATTATCGATTCGCTGCGAACGTATTACCGAGCCAGTTCACGCGATGGGTATCGGATAGAGCAAGTCGATTTACAAAAGCTGATAAATTATGGAGTCCCGTTTGCCTTAAGTATTTCGGATCTTGCGGTTTGAGACGAACTTATTTACGGCGTTTCGGCGATCCAGCTTGATGGATGATTAAGGTAAAGTCGTGGATGGATCGGTTCACAGCTGTGACTTTGATATATATCTTGAACCCTTTAAAATATAATATACCTTCAAACTTACTTCATAAGGAATTAAACCAATCAAATTATATATTTTTTTTAAAGTACTTATTAAAAATTGGACAAGTAGGTACCTAAATGTCGTTAAAAATATATGACCATCCTTACTTTACCAATTCTTTGTACGAATAGCAACTAAGAATTTCGACAAGCTTTCAATCCGGATAGAATATAAAAATAAACGCGCTTTAAATTATGTGCCTACTTACATACATTTTATCTGATGTTACATAGTTAAAAATAAAACATATAATCAAACGAATACTCATTCATTATATTATAACTTTAGATCAGTAATTTTCAACCGCGCCTGTAAAGACCGGTTGCCGGATTAGCCCTAGTTTAAAACCCGGTACAAGCCTCCAGCTAATGGACGGATCAGCCCTCGGCCAAGAAAAACTTTCCACTCCTGACCACTCTCGAAACCAAAAGGCCCCTCTAAACCGTATTTCCACATCAAGAGAAACTTACATTGCTGATTTTACTTTAAAATAAAGAGAAGTTCAATACAATGGCTCAGTTTGATCTCATTGCAGGAAAGCTATTTGACTTTGAGCTGACTTGAATTTAAAATTTCCGTTTCTTCAGACTGCGTGAAGGATACAAATCGGATACGTACTGGTATCGTATAGGTACCTATCGTTTTTGTTTTACATTGAATATTCTCGAGTTTAATATCAACTTTAATATTTGTAGTCAAACAAGAGTATCTTCTTTTAAATATTTTTCACTATTTTAAAGGCTATGGTGAATTAAATCATGTTTTGGATGTAGGTATCAATAATATTTTCATTATACGAATTAGAAATGATGTAATGTTAATAACGCGGACAAAACCATGTATTACCGCAACATCCGTAACTAATACGATTAACGAGTATTGTCGTTATACATTACACTAATGCGACATAAAAGGTAAATGCTTTGCAGGGAATATTTTGTTGTTGTAGCATAAATACATTTATAACTCCTCGACAATATTTTACTTTACTAAAAACAATTACTTATCAAAAAGCTATATTTGCTATAATATATTTATGACTCCCATAATAGGCATGATGAATCAATATATTTTTTCGAAACTGTCAAAACTATCGCCACTATGAAGTTTGATATGAAATACACAAAAACGACGTCACGTTTTTATACTACCAAATGACGTACTCTTTTAAGTTGTTTCTAATTTATTAAATTGAAGTTCTGCACAAAAATTACTGCAATCTACATTTTAGTAATAATTTCTTCTCCGTGTATTATGTCGTGCAAAATTTAAAATAATTTATTTAAAGTACAGTTGTTATCCCTATTATCTTTCAGTTCCAACATCCATGAAATAACAACTGAATGTTTCAAAATACATCGAAATATTTCGTAGTAACAAGCTACGGTAGAAAAATTATGATAAATTTTGACTATCAATCTGTAACAACACAACATGTCATGTCAGCGTCCCAGCGGGCAATTTGATCGTTCTACATGAAATTGTGCATCCTCAGCCTCGAGGGACCACAAATTTGTCACGACGACAGCACGTACATCACCGAAATCGATCGACATCTCGAGCCGACTCGACTCTGCTAACCGTTGTTTTAATATTTAAGGCTAGGATTTAACCCTTCACTATACTTACTCCTAGTTAATCAAAATGATTCCGTTTTTTTCTGTCGACTTTCCTTTCAGAGACAGCTGCAAGCTGTAACAACATGAAATACATCCTTTGAAATAAATGTTTAATTTTTCCTAAAAGGCTATTTGTGTTTTCAAAGGGCGCTCGAAATAAGTGGTCAAAACCAATAATTTTAAGATGTTTGGAATGCGATTTTAACCTTATGTGCACTTATAATCAGTGGTCGATACTTAGTGTTTTTAAATTAAGTAACCGCTCCTACAATTATTTTTCGCTTGAAATTTAGAAGGTGCTGCCTCCTGATTACATACTGATACAACGCAGGAAAGATTCCAGTACAATTTTCCCATACCTACTGAATTGTAATGAAAATCGGTGTATCACGAGTAACTAAATCTCATTAATACCCATTTTACCCCTTATTTAATGAGCTGACTGACTAGCATTTTTGCTCTTTAAATTTCCCCTGAGAATGTTTCGCCGCTAAGACGTAAAGAGTTATTTTTCATTTTGCATTTTGAAAAATTACCCTTAACTTGAACATGAGATTTAAAACAGAAAAAAAATCTCATTAGAAACTTAAAACATGCTGTGTGAAATCCACAAACCATTTAGCTCGTCCACTATGTACTGCAAACGTGTTTGATAATTTAGTAATTTGCTGTAGTACCTCCAAAAGAAGATGGTTTGACTGTAAGTAGATATTTCATATTTACATAAATTAGTCCGTGGGCTAGTCGGCCTGAAATTAGAAAACGGTATAATTTGGGGGTACCAAGTGTCCTTTTTACAGTAGTTAGACATATTCATAAGGATGTTAAAAAAGTATGATAGACATCTCAAAGTGGTAGCTAATAAGCAGTGATCGGATTAGGTAGTGCCATTTCGCGGGACTTCGGTACGTTATCTTAGTGTGGACATAACTTCTAAGCCCGACATTTAATATGAAAAATAAAATTTTTGTTCCAAAATTTGCAATTTTATAGTTATTTTGTTTACTTTCAGTTGGATATTGATAAAAATTTGTCTAATTTTACTTATCCAACATGGTTTTAAGGGTATTTTTCCACAATAGCTAATTTTATCATATGTGTGCCTTTATTAATGTTTTTCTAGTTGTTAATTTCCCACTCGTAGTTAAATGATTGGTTTAATCAATCATTTTTACTTCTTTACCGGACTTTGATACGCTCTTATTGGGACTCTTTTGGCCGATCTCACTGGACTTTGTTCTAACTGGACTGAGGTTCTGGTGGTCTAAAGTAGAGCAGGCATAGAGTTTTCTTTAATAATTGTTTTGCTTCTACTACTGTTAGTAGCAGCTATAAAAACAGCAAAATAAAAGATGTATTCACAATTACAAAATCCTTTTTCACTTCTCATGCTCAAAAAGTACACCTTTATGTCGTGCGTAGACGACATAAAATCGCATTTTATGGTCTAGAGCATAAAAGTATTTTTTTTCTAAGGCTAAGGTCTCAACAGCCAGATAGTTAAAACATTGCACAATTTTATTGAGCAATAAAATAGTGTAGCTAACAAAACTTGATATATTATTTTATTTATATTAAGTACAATATTAGAATTATTTATTTTCTGTCATTAAATTTAGTAAATCACATTAAATAGATATCGATTTTCGTTCAAAAATGCTCCGAAATGTTTGACTTGGCAAAAAACCGAACAGCTGAAACTCTGATCACAGGTTGAAAAATAAAAAAATAATTGAAAAATGATTTGGCTGGTATTTGTTTTATATTTTTCTTCCTTTGCTTTATGACAACTCGGTTATGTAAATTGCAGTGAAAATGTGTTTGTGTTTTACTTTCCTCGCAAACTAAGTGAAAAACGGAGTGTACAACATGGACATTTATGTCCATTTTTTACCCTCGTCTACTATTTTTCGGTTAAAAATGGGTCACTTTATGCCTTTGCTGTACAATCTACTATTATTTTTCATGTTTCTTCAATTTATGACATAACAAGAAAATGTTCTGTAATAAAATATAAGTCCCAGGATCCCGAGGCTTATCCATGTTAAGTATAATGTTTAAGGTCATTCACCCGAAATGGCACTACCTAATCCGATCACTGCTAATAAGCAAACGGGCTCTTTCAAGATTTCCGTTGTATGACAGGTATGGTTAAAATTAGAACAATGGAATTAGTTTTTTTTATAGAGTTGTAGCCATCGGTTCCGGATAATTAACACATCAAATGAAAGCTTATTAAATACACTATCTTTAAAAAATAATGTAAGTTTTTTATATTTTTCAATCTTGGTTATTTGAAATAAGCACTATTATTTACGAGTGGCACTTCCATCGCCTCTTGAATCACTAAGTGTACGGTGAATTATGACTACAATTCATTTAAAATTTTTTTTATGGTATTTTTTTTAATACCGCCAACAAGTTATATACATCAAATTAAAGCTTATTAAATACACTATCTTTGAAAAAATATTTAATTTTTCTAGCGTCATGACTACTATGTAAAAACACGACACAAAAAAAATCAAAATCACGAAATTTTCATAAATTTGGTCATAAATAATTAATTATTGGTTGGTTTTAGCAATATGGTGTATATGCAAAATATGAAGCTTACAGATATGCCTTTAATTTTGTTCAAGAGAGTAATTAGATATATTTAATGGTTCTCGAGATATACTTGATTTTGTAAAACTTGAGATCCACCATCTTTGATTGGCCCCCATTTTTGTTAGGTAGCACTTATAAATGGCAATCTTGCATTTTTGACGTTTTTATAAGCTTACCTAACAGCCGTGAAAAGGAAAATTTGTACCTCCTAATTTTAACCATGCCTGCCATACAACGGAAATCTTGAAATAGCCCGTATGCCTATTAGCTACCACTTTGAGATGTCTAACATACTTTTTAACATCCTTATGAATATGTCTAACTACTGTAAAAAGGACACTTGGTACCCCCAAATTATACCGTTTTCTAATTTCAGACCGACTAGCCCACGGACTAAATACTCCTCACGGTTATCTATCATTCCACAAAGAAATGTATGGGGTACCTACCTATCTAACTACTTTACATATATTTATGAATTCTGTTGTAGTTTTCATCACTGTACACACGCTCTATATAATATTATGTATACTTGTCACCGATTAAGATATCCGACACGAGCCTTAGTTGAGTTTACCATGTTACTGGGTCGATGTCTGGAATATTGTGCCATGATGATGATGAGTACAACATCCAAGATTCCAAGAGATGCAATAGGTATAGTTACCTGTACAAACAGGTATAAAGTTCGCCGAGTGGGAGACAAACTCTGAAGTTTGAACAGTTAATTAACTGTGTATACATATTTACCATCTAAATGTGGGTTCCCGTGCTAATTTAATAAAGCACAAACCGTGAGTTATTGTCTCAATTTCGCCACGTCGTACCTACTGAGGCCCTCAAGACCGCATTTTCCTTATTTCCCAAACATCGCATCTGTTCTAAATCTCCCGGCCTGCGGAAACGGAGCTCGGCTTCCTTATACAATCGTACGTTTAATATAAGAAGGTGTACGCAAGAGATTAAAACAACCGTGTAGCAGGTGGAACATGGTACTGCGGAAACAAATTCGTTTTTGATCGTAACACTTTGATTTCGTGGTTCACGTTTAAATAATGTGTATGTAATATTAATTTAGATTAATAGAGGAAAATAAAAGATCTACTATAATATAATATTATAGTTCCAGGTCAAATATGTTCTTAGTATCTACAACTTTACAAAGAACAAAGACGTTATTATGTATGAGCGGCTTCTATGTAAGTTTATTAGAAGAACTATTAACAACTTGCGATTACCGCATAGGTCAATCATGAAACACTTTTTTGTAAATTTTTTTTACTGTCTCGGTAGGGTACACCAACTGACTACACTAGTTGTAGGTAGTAAATCACGAATTTTCATGGTTCTCTACTGAGCTGCGTTGCTTTAAACAGTTCGTTACTATTGCTGCAATATTTATACGCCATCGTATATGAACATATATGGAAACAAAATATACATATTCTCGCAGCACCTTTGTAGTTTCTATATCAATATATGTACCGATATCGATAGCCTTTATATGTATGCAGTGCAGCAGCAATCCAAGTCACTGTGCGGTGGGTACTGATCCAGAACACGCGATACCCACCCACAACGCAGTCGTTATGACATCTAAAACTGCACCTATAAGGTCAATTCTTGCAAGTTCCGACGGCACGGGCCATGTTAGGTGCTTTATATGTAAATAGGACAGCGTTTACGGGCTTTCATGATTTGTTGAACTTTTACGTTCGATCTTGGATTACAATTTCGCGTAGAGCGTTGGCTTAGTACAATGTAAAAGGAAAGTCTCGTTTTAAAAGCCATTAGTCCACTATAAAATGGTATGTTGTGCAATTTCTCTTTAAATTCCGTTTTTTATATTTATTTTACGAGGCAAAATATGTAATCTGAGGGTAACAGTTAGTACTGCGGTACTCTACAATTTTATTGCGCCAGCAGAATATTTTCATATTTGTCAAGATATTGGATTACATATTCAGTTGTCGAAGTAATTGTCCGTTAAAGTAACTACATTGTTCTAAGCCCGAATATCCAAATCCGAGCCAAAATATAATATAGAAATCTCATACCCAACATCTTCCCATTCTTGTAACCGAATCGTTATCCTTCTTCAAGCAGGATTGTATGGGATCCTTCAGTCCGGCTATCTGAATATTTATCTTCATGCTGTCATATTAGCCCACTTTAATGATGGGTTGTTTCCGTACATAATAGAAATATTCTTAATAATTAACGCGTATTTGGAGATATTTTACCACATTAAGTACACGATAAAAAAAGTTCTAATGCTCTTCTATCAAATAACTCCATAATTATGACATGCTTAAGAAAATTCTGTGCCTTGAAAATCAGTGTTTAATAATTGCGGTTGGTCAAGCTTTTAATATTAGTGTAGGTACGTATATCCCGTAGCGAAAAAGCAATATATCCATTCGGGAGGAATTCCCGAACCGGTACACTTGGTTGCCTGCCAAGGTCTAGTTACTACATACACTCCTATTATTACCTAGGTTTCCCCTCTTTTCTATTATTGTTTCATTTCACTGAATTACATAGGTACATACAAGTAATCGTCATCACGCATTGATAATCCTGTTGGTTAAAGGTATCGATGATATTTAAAAAAAAAATACTAGAAATATTTCTAGCACAATCAAGGAATCAACTAATTGAAACATTAATGAATAATGGACGAATACCTATACACTATTCTCATAAAGATACTAACTTTGTAAAACAGGTAGGTAACGAAAAAATACGGGACCTAACTCCTTTAATATCTATTACTTCGTGTTGATTTTTTTTAGCGTTAAGTAAGGTGGAAGTACTAGTACCCGACGTTGTACCATTACTCGTCATTATAGCTTGAGTTGCCATCGATAAGATAAATTCAACCATTAGGGCATTTAAACGATGATTCACGTATGTACCTTTAATGCTTCATATCCCAACTTTGAAATAATTAGCTTATATCTAAATTATTTGCATAATTTTAAGACAGGCTTACTATTATTAGGACTGAGTGTTAATATTTCCAATGTCCCAATATGCGACATTGAAACTTGTACTGAAGTGCAACCTATTGGGACTGCCAGCAAAAGCACCTGACGCTTACTCATACAATCGGGTTGACTAAGAAAAATTGCAATTTTTAGAAATTTTGATATAGACACCCTAGAAAATAAATACTATTTAACAAAACTAACAAACTCCTCTCGCAAAATACATGACAATACTTTATGTAGATTTATATATGATCAAAATATCGTGATTCAAATAAATATTCTCTATTGACACGTTGCGTACTAGTACAGTCGACTCTCGTTATTTCAAACCTGCGATAATTCGAACCTCTCTATAATTCGAAGTTATCACGAGTTCCCTAGAAGATCTCTTGGTATTTCGAAAAAAATCAATACATTTTTAAACACTTGGTAATTCAAACAAAAAAGTAATAGCTACACAACAAAACCACGCGTTAATTCGAACTCGTGGGCGTCAAACATTCGCCAATTCAAAGTTATGAGATTAAAGAGGCAAGTATCCTACATTTTAGAAAAGTTGCACAATCATTTGTTGTTAATTACATATTTGTTTGCCACTCAGTTAAGTTATTTTTCCGTTGGTTATGTGTACAGATTAAAAGTTTACGTTAGTTATGAGTCCTAGAAAGTATAGATGCTTGACGATTGCTGAAAAGAAGGATTTAATCGAAAACTAATAACTAATTAACATTATGTTTGTACATGTATGTGCTTCTAATCTTTTGATATTGTTAAAAAAAGTATTTAATAAAAAATAACAGTTGATTATTACTTAACACCTCGTACTTTAATTTTTTTTCCCGACCATTTGATATTTCGAACTCTCGATAAATCGTAATATTTGGATAGGTCCTTCGAGTTTCGAATTAACGAGAGGCGACTGTACTTCCATCTCATAATTATTATTTTTTTTGGATGAGATACACGTCATTTTAAGAAAAAGTACCTGTTTGATATTTGGAATATGATTTGCATTCTTGTAATTTATCTCTAAGTTGCGGAATATTATTATTTTATTTATTTATCTGCTCCGTTAAGACTATTTTATCGGTAACAATTATGTCGATGTATAATTTTGTCAAACTCTCGTTCCTGCTAGATAAATATCTAGTTAAAAACATAAAATGTTAATTGGCGCGGGTGCCTAATGAGATGCAATTTTGCTGTCATTGTTTGGTTACTTAATTTTTATTAAAACATAATAAATTATTAAAAATGACAAAGCTAAACAACAACGACAAGGAAAAGGCTCACTATAGTTTAAGTTTCTGTATTAATAATATGAGGTATATTTATAACCCTGTAACATTTTAATCAGATGGAATGTTATTTGGTTACCTATATTTGGAAAACCGCGATCACCGGTCAGCGGGTGAGTGGAGGGCAGGGTGGGGGGCGAGCGTTGAACTCATGCGCGTGCGCTACCGAGACGCGAACATCGTTTAGGGCTGCCATTTGAAAAAAATTAAAAATATTTATTACGTAGCATACAGTTACATTTTTATGTCTGTGCCGATGCCTCTTTTTAAGTAATAAAGATACTTGTATTAAGAAGCATCGCTCTTCCGAACTTACAATAGCTAGAGACGTAGATAGTCTGCATACATGATAAGTGATTTAAATTTTCTCCATTTCCACATAGACATTCACATTCAGGCTTCATGTTACATGGTATACAGGGTGTCGCCAGCCACTGGAAACAACGCCCCAAATGTGCCATAATGAGCAACTTTTACTCCATAGTAAAGCGATATAGCATATTTGAAGGGTCCACGGAAAAACATGTCCAGTGCTCAAAAAAATCAGGGCAAATTCCCACCTGATTCTGTTAAAAGTAAGGTGGTTTTTCCTTCTGGTATTTGAATTGACTAGACATGTTCTTTCCGTGGTCCCTTCATTTACTTCATAGTAATCTAAAGCCGAACTCACTGAAAAAGTATTGCTTGCCCTAGTTATGTTGTGATAACTCCTATAAATGTATAGTTAATGAAAAATATAATTCCCCCCCCCCCCCATACCATAACAACTAGCCCAATGTAGTTGTTCTGATATTACACCATATTCTGAACCAGTAAAGTACAACTCATACTTGTTTTCCAATATTATGTAGGTCTGTTACGCATTATTATTAACAGTAAATATTGGACTGTATATTTTTACATTAGATAATAAGTAATCGACATATTTTTAATACATTTATAAATAAGTATAACCCCACGTTCTCATCAAAATCACATTTTATAACAACGTGAAGATTTGACAATGCTAATATTCACTTGTTTATTTGTCCAAGAACAATACTTAGAGTTCAAATCGGTAGACTGTTCTGCTCGCGGTTGACAGCCCTAATGCAAACGACTATTGTTCACCCGGATCTACGGTTGCTCTACATCCAGCTAAACTCGACTACATTTGACTACATTTCTTTTTTATCTCCAAAACCGACCGCAATTACGTTAGACAATGCGTAAGCCTATATTGATCAAGTTTGCCTGAATTGATATGATTTGGTGTGAAATGTAAAGCCCCATCTTGCGTTTTGCCTTTGCTTATAAATAAGAGAAGTCCACGTTTTACAACAAATTAAGGTTGTAACAAATGAAATTTTGCTCACACTCCAGGGCAGTGGCAAATGATTGTTTTTTTCATTAGTTACAAGTCCAATAAATATTTAAATAAATATCAAGTGAAAATCTTACATAAATGTACCTAGCGTGTAATGTGCCTAGTCCCACATTCAATTAAATTCAGGCCTATGTTTTGGGTACTCAGCGATGATGTGTAAAATAGATAGATACATACGTATAGATACTTAAATACGTAGAAAACACACAAATATTAAAAAATCCAGGAAGAACATACGCTTCAGCTCAAGCAGCATGCAGACCAAAAAATCATTCGCTGTTCTATCCCCCACTCTACGAAATCAGCGAATCACGTTTCGCGATTTCGTAGAGTAGGGGGATAGAACAGCGAATGCTCTTTTGGTCTGCATGCACCTTCATATGAATCCGTACGAGTAGCACAAAGCGTAGCGTAGCGTGAAGTGTACAACAATACTTGCAAAAACAACACAACCCAGCTAAAACAAACGCTGTGAACAAATAAAAGCAATTGAAATTGTTTGAAGTAACGTTAGTACTGTTTTTGTAGGCTAGAAGTAAGGCTAGGCTATTTATCAATTTAATTACATTTGGAAATTATGAACTACATATTCTGAAATAAATCATACAAATCTGTGTATTAATATTTTTACAATTTGTTATTTTTGGTTTCGGTGACAGTTTTGGAATGTGTTTGTTCAACTCTTCACTAAAATGCTCATTTGCTCATAGGTTGAATTGTATTATTGTAATTGAACTTTTGTAACATAATGGAAACGATTGTGTGTTTTTTTTTGCAATCATTCCTTTCACATTAATTATTCATATTTATGCCTGATATAATGTGCCACTCGTGTTATACACAAAAAATCGTGTAAGAATTATGTTTAGCGACGTAATTCTCGATCTGTTTTTTTTATGCTATAAACACGTTTAGGTTAAAGGAATAATATAGTAATTCAGAAGGCCAGTCCCTAGTCGGAAAGATAAATATCCCAAACGCTAGTTTAACGGAGATTGTTTATAGAACAAGTTAGCGCCAGTTGATTAATATGCTCTGAGGTGAGAATGTAGAGGAACTAACTTACTTAATTAATTTGAACATTTCAATGATTAGGGGTTATAAAGTTCGTTTTAGTTACTTATAATGCAAGACAATCCATGATAGTTCATTGTGTTTCAAGTAGGTACTCCATTTTGTAAAATAAATATAGTTAACTATCGAAAGGACCTACGTGTATATTGGTAAATATTACCTTGATAATAAACCATCGCATATCTATTCCTGTCAACGAAACGGCTTTTAAAAAGAAAAGACGAGGCATGTTACGGAACAAGGAGAGCAAATAAACGTACACACTAGACTAAATCTATTTAAACATTGTGTTGTGGAGAGGCCGGGACTATTCAAACATTCGAGGCTAGGAAGCCTCGGGCGACGTAGGGCGAACACACGCTGGTAGAACTGAGGGGGGAATAGAAAACAAGTTCACGGCCAGCGCTTGTTCCTGCCGTTGGATGAAAAATAACTGGACAAAAATTGTGTACACGATTAAATTAGAACAGCCATGTTTTCTACCAGTAGAAATGCCTTCGATGGAGTTTTTATCGTTTATCGCGACATGTGTATTTTTTAGATTTCCTAGATTCTGACTGCCGTCTCATCCACTACGATAGACGTTAAAAATCCGACCAGAATAGACCTACAGGACAGTATAAAATACTAATGTTTTACCAGTTATTTAAATCCTTCGAATAGGTAATAGGTAACCAATAATAAATTGGTAACCAATATCAGTAAGCAAGTTGTAATTGTCATCGATTAAGATAATTTGATCTAATGTTGTTTTGAGAGATTGTTTATCATCACATTTATTGTACCAGGCTGGGCCATCCAACACTTTAGCGTGCCTCAGTCTGACGTCATAATTATCATTGAAAATGAAGTATGCGATAGCTCAACCACCGTGAGTTACCTATGGGTACGGACTAGTGTGAACCATTCTTAGATATTTATTCACTTAATCCTATTAACAAAAAAGTTAACTTGGTTTTATTTTGAGCAACCCCGAAATCCCGCAGAAAATATTTGTACACAATGACAATAGGTATTTGACTGTGAGAGCAACTTCGATATTTTCAAAATTTCGAAGTTGATTTCACAGTCAAAAATGTCTGAGTGACCTAAAACAGTAAACAATGTTTTTGTGATATAAATATGAGATAAAATAAACCTTAGGTTGAAAAACATTACATAAGAACCACAAGATCCATAGTTATGCCTATGGACGAAAGCTCTAGCTTTAACTCTTTATTAAAAGACCTTTAATGTCAGCTTGATGCATAGTACCTAATGGTAGAAGGTGCCCGTAAAGTCCACGGAAGCTGTAAATCTACAGAGTATCCGTTTATTTTTTATGCACCCTAGCAGTTTATGTTACCAATGCCCATGAAAATCCATCAACAAATTAAATGACACGAGCACCAGTATCATCGAGTCACCAATTTTGAATCTAGGTCCATGATATTATCAGTAGGTACGTAAGTATATTGTGTGCGTACAAACTTATATCGTTTTCATGCAGACGTAAGATAAAGCATTCTTCATAGCTTTTATTCGTGAGAACAAGTGATAATTAAACAAATGTGTACTAATCGTAAGCTGTAGTTAAAAAATGTTTCAGGGACAATATTTTCTCATGTCCGACGAATAAGGATTTTACTCGAATTTATTATACTTAGACAGAAATTGCCTATCGAGCTGGGCCACACGAATCTTTATCTATAAGTAAAGCGATACTATTTACGTAGAATTCTTTTGGCGACAAAGAATTCCTTTATAGTCGGAAATTGGGTACAAAATGACTAAAATCACTCTCGACTACGAATGGCCGGGCCTCCTTAATGTATAATTCATGTTTCTCGCTCTGAACCTGAACGTCCGTTTTTGGCCGAAAAGGGACTTAAATTGACCGTGAATCGACACTCATCCTCCTTTCATTTGCAATATTGAAACCTGATTAATTATAGGGTAACGGCTTTTGTTTTTGTTGTTAGTCAAGATGAATTGAGATTACTTAATCAATCAATTGAGCTTTCTTTTTTAGGGTTTCCTAGCCAAAATAGCTTGCGCTGCGCTTGGTTGTCTATCTATCCGTCTGTCCTTCTACCTGTTAGAAT